>JAJHZJ010000488.1:1915266-2090266 GCA_023548195.1 Bettongia penicillata ogilbyi | reverse complement strand
GGGAAGTTCATGGCACCTGAAGGTCAGAGATTGGAGAAGAGAAAACTTTGCATCAAGTTCTGAGCTTAGGGAGGAAGGAGGAAGAATGATCACAGAAACAACCATCTGGATAGGCAGTGAAGTATGTCCATGTCACTTTGGACAATAAACTAGTGTTCTCAATGACCTTTGAGGTCAAATACAAGATCCTAGGATTAGCACGTAAAGTTCTTCGTAATTCAGCCCTATGTAGTTATCTCTCCTACTTGACCTGGAAAATCCATGTAAAATTTTTTAGCCCTTCCTTCATACCAGAGGTCTGAATTATTGTGTTATTAAATGATGAAATATGTTGATGTTATATAATACTTTACATATATTTTGTGCATTTCTGAGTTTTGAAACTTTTTCTGTGTTGTCTGATGGTCTTTGCCTATCATCTGTAGCTCCTGCAAACTCCCCCAAAATTCTCATTTAATTTTTTATGCCACCATATGATACATTGAAACTTAGATTATAAAAGGCGTGATGTGGAAGGGCTAACTGTACTACCTTTCCAGTCTTATCATACACTATTTTTTTCACATTCCCTACAAAATGGCTTTCTTATTCTTCACACACCTCTAATTTCCATACCTTTTCACTGACTATCCCCATTCTTAAAATACACTTCTTCCTCACCCTGGCCTCTGAGAGCCCTTAATCTTCTTCAAGATTCAGTCAAGCATCCCCTTTTAGACCAAGTCTATCCTGATCTTGCAGCAGCTAATGTTCCCTACCCCATCACCATGTCTCTCTATCTCTCTCTCATCAATCTCTGCCTATGTATCAATCTATTTATCATCCATCTATCTATCTACCTACCCATCCACCCATCCACCCATCCATCCATCCATCCATCCATCCATCCATCCATCCATCCATCCATCCATCCATCCATCCATCCATCCATCCATCCATCCATCTATCTATCTATCTATCTATCTATCTATCTATCTATCTATCTATCTATCTATCTATCTATCTACCTATCTACCTACCCACCTGTCTATCTATCTACACACATGTATGAAATTTGTATTTCTTCTGTATATACCTGAACATGTACAAGTTGATTCCACAAATATAATGTAAGAATCTTGAGGGTAGGGGTTAACTTTTAATAGTGACAGATGGGCAAATCATCTGAAGCTTCTAGTCCTAGAGCACTACTATATGGCTAGTGTATGTCAGAGGCAATACTTGAACTCAGGTTCATCAATCCATTATTCTACACTAACTCACATCCTAAATACTGTAGTTTCTTAATTAACATTTTTGTTGAACTGAATTACAGTTTGAATTTGAGATACATTAGAACTTCCAGGTGGAAATGTTCCAGCAGGAAAAACAGGACTTGAACTCTTTCTGAAGTTCTTGAGAAATTCTGGCAAGTGAAAAATTTTCTGGGCTTTAATGTCTTCATCTTCAAGATGAAGATGGATATGACTGTATTATCTCTAAAGTCCCTCTTGGCTCACATCTATGATGCTATGAAATGTGATTTCCAAGACTTTTCCCTAAGACTTTCATTTCTTTTTAAATCTTTTTTTCCCTGGAGGCAATTAGGATTCAGCGACTTGCCCAGGGTCACACAGCTAGTAAGTGTCGGACTAAATTTGAACTCAGATCCTCCTGACTCCAGGGCTGGTGCTCTATCCACCGTGCTAACTAGCTGCCTCCCAAACTTCCATTTCTAGGTATGTCCTAGAAATGGAGACACAATCTAGTTCAAAACTTTCTCTGTTTGCTAGGACCTCTAGGAGCATGGGTTACACTCACACAACCTTCAGAAAGCCAGGGCTACCTCCTTACCATGATTAGGCACTAGAGGAAATCAATGGAGGAATTTGTGGCTCCATTGATACCTCTATCTATGTCTGAGTAGTGATATAGCCTAGTGGGTAGGGTTTGTGTCTGGAAGTCAAGAACACTGCTGACACATACTGGCTGTTTGACCCTAAGCAAACCATTTAGCCTTTTAGTATTCTCAATACAGGTAAGACTCTCAAAGATTCTAAGATGTGCATTTGCATTGATTAGAGGAAATTTCTTCACTGATGGTTGGTTCTCTATGATGCCGAAATTCTACTTCCAGAATCTTAGACATATATGTACATATATGATGTGTATATGTATATGTACATGTTTAGATATATACTAGTTTGAGGCCAGTGAGACTGTTTAAGACTGTGAGACCCTGAGTAAGCCACAAGACTCAGTGCTCTAGGCATCTCTACAAGAATATAATTTATATAGAAGGTGGAAAACTGTATGATTAGAGGAAATTTCCTTATATAAGAATTTCCTATACCAGGGAAATCAAAGATCCAGCCCCTATCCCTACCAACATTTTGAAATCTATACTCTATTGCAGGAATAGGGATTCCGTTGGATGCAGACTTGTACCTTCTCTGTACATTACAGACTTAGACAATAGCCTATATATATATATATATATATAAAACTTCACGGTACTTTGCAAACAACTTCTCATGTTTTGATGGTTGTATTTCTACAGAATGTTGATTAAGGAATGTTAGCCATGCAGGACTTTAAAGGCAAATTTTAAATGAGAGTTTTCTGAACACTGCCCACCTCTATCTAAGCTTGTCATTCAAATGGTCTCTCATTCAATAGCATCGTCCAGTTACCCCTGAAGTGGATAATAAAGCCAGTGTTATCCTGGAAGATTTCCTGAGAGCCAGGAGCTCCAATGCCAGGAAATACCACTGACAACACCCTGTCTGATACTTTGACTTGACTGTACTTGATTCCATAGTAGTCACCATTCCACAATGGGGCAGTGTACTCATCCTGTGTTAGGGCTGAGGGAGGGAGGCTGTAATCATGGAGATAAGGAGGGAATGAGCGAGTGAAAAAGAGAGAGAGGGAGAGAGAGAGAGAGAGAGAGAGAGAGAGAGAGAGAGAGAGAGAAAGAGAAAGGGAGAATGAGAGAGACAGAGACAGAGAAAGATAGAGATAGAGAGACAGAGACAGAGAGAGAGAGAGAGAGTGCCCAGAAAGCACAAGAAAGGAGACAGCAAAGGAAATAACTCATAGCCCTTCCCAATTACACATCCAACTGCAGTCATTCTATGAGGACCACTGCCCCAGGATATTTGGAAGACTGCCCAAGTTCTCCAGAATTTCCAGAATGACATGTCAATTCATGAAGCGTTCTCTGTCTCTGTTTCTCTTTATCTTTCTCTGTCTATCTCTTCCAATTCTGCCACTTAACCAGCTATATGAATTTCTTCATTTGCAAGAAGGGAAATAATACTTATACAATATACATGTCAGGGAGATCATGAAGTAGGTGATTTTTAAAAAACTGCTCTATATAAAAGGGTGCTATTGTTGGGGATGTTGTAGATAGGAGTCACAATTTAGATGGGACATTGGCCTGGATGACCTCTGCAGATCTTTCCAGTCTTAGTCTATGAATTGATGACTTTAGTCATGATATCTCAAAGGCAGAGGCTCTCATCTCCAGATGATACTAGCCTCCACAAAGCCCTCAGACTCAAGCAGAAAAGACGGTTTCACAGAATGCGAGCACGTGGCATAGCAAATATAATCAGGCCAGTTCATCCCTGTACCCAGTGAACAGTCAGAAACTAGTCTCACCATGCATATTCAGTACCTCTTGCTCATACCCAATTCTGCCATACTCCATTTGGGATCTCGTTACAGGCTTCAGTAGTGGAAGTCTATTTCTGAGGTTGAAAGTGATTTACTCAGAAATAGTCAGAGTCTCCCAATCTCCTGAAATGGTTTTGCCATAGCTACTCTAACTGTTGTCACCTTTGTGGATGACATTAAAAAGAGAAGTCCCCTCTTTTCCTCCCTGCTCTGCTCCCCCTCATATCTGAAAATTTCCTCCTTCTACTCTAGCTTCTCACATCTGTAGCTGAGGCTAAAGAAATCTGGATGATAGCTAGTGTACAGATCTAGAAAATTCATATGTATTGTAAAACTCAACCCTGTAGTAAGAAAATTTACTAAATTGTGTATCAATATATATACTTCTCTGTCATCCTCCTCCTTCCTGAAAGTGATCTTGATTTCTGATTCCTCTTCAGCACTTTATTTATAGCCAATGGTAATTTTCATTTTTTCTTTCTATCTTTCTATCATCTGCTCTTCTTCCTTCACTGGACTATAAACTCCTTGAGGGCAGGGGCTATGTTTTCTCAGCCTTCTGGATTTCCTCATAGTGCACAGGTCATGATGGGTCAATGAATACTGTTGAGTAATGAGGGAACCACCTTGGGAGGACTGAGAGGTGCCAAGCCCTCAGACGAAAGGAGGTTTCAAACAAATTCTCTGCACCACATTCAGGACCATCCCACTTGACTTCCTTGACAAGAAAACATTAATGGGGAACACACACGGACAACCCCAGAGACAGGAAGAATTGCCATCCCTAGTGATAACCACCTCTCCAGAGGCCACTGTTTCTACTTATTTGATGTCTTCAGGAGGGAAATAATCAGTCCTTGGGGAGGAGGGAAAGCAGAATCTGCCAGTGTCTCCTCACTGTTTATTATGTAAACATGCACAAGATTTCATATTCTACTGTTCTTGGTTTTGCAATCTTTGCAAAAATAAATATTTGCCTTCAAAAGTAACAGCTATGATAATCATCAGTGTAGCCTTCTCCAGCTCTGCTGCTTTATACACACTCACATCAAATGAATAAATGTGTGTGGTCTGTTTGGATAATGATTTTCATGTGGAACCTTCTAGTTGAAAGCCCACCGGCACTAATGGAGGAGAAAGTTTGGTTTCGCTCCTTATTTTCAGAGATGGCACATGATCCAAGATCCTAAATTCCCTAAATTCAGTCATTTGTGATTTTTTTCTTATTTTATAGAAAGGAAATTGTTGCTCCATATAAGACACTAAACTTTTCCTTTGCCTCAGTTTCCCTAGCAAATGCAGATGTAAGATGTACTTATTCAGTGATCCCTTGGTGAAAGGTACATAAGGAGAGAAAAATAATTGGAAAATATATAATACTGGTTTTGGGGAGAGCTTCTCTCTTTCAAATGACCATAGATATAGCATTAATTAGAACAGGAAAAGATTAGCAGCAAAAATACATTACAAGTTAGTTTCTATATGGGGGCTGGGTGTTGAACTTATGATTTCAGTGATGCTGAGAGCTCCCAGGTAAGGAAACATTCTACCAGTGCAGGAGAGCATTTATATTTATAGCCTGATAGTGTTGCCTATACAGCAGAGGGCTCAAAACCCTTTTCTGCAAAACTCCTGTATGGCCCAAATTAGACAAACACATAATTGAGAAATAATGAACAAAATGAATACAAATGCAATAGAACATATATAATGCTAATAATCAGTTTTCTAAGTCAATATGTAGCCCTCCAGTTTCTATTTGAGTTTGACATTACTGACCTACAACAAGTAAGTGATTTATTTGTCTAGAACCACACACAGTCAGTCTGTGTCAGAGGGAGGACTTGAACCCAGGCCTTCCTGACTCCAAGGCCAGCTCTCTCTCTATGATACCACAGCTGCCTCTTTATGTCTCTCTTCTATTAAATTTTAGAGGCAGCTAGATGGTACAGTGGATAGAGTGCCTGATCTGCAATCAGGAGGACCTAAGTTCAAATATGGCCTCAGATGCTTCGTTGGGGCAAGCCACTTAACCCTGCTTGCCTTAGTTTCGTCTTCTATAAAATGAACTGGAGAAGGAAATGGCAAACCACGCCAATGTCTTTACTGAGAAAACCCCAGATGGGATCATGGAGAGTCAGACATGACTGAAAATGACACAGCAACAAATATCAGGCTGTTATTTCTATTTCAGAAAATGTTATTTGACCCAAACTTCATTTACATTTTTACAGCTTTTCTGAAGCATAGGTCCGGCCCTATCACTCCCTTACTCAGTAAATTGCTTAGCTCCCTTTCTTTTCTAGGATCAAATGTTAGCTTTTTTGTTTAGCATTTAAAGTCATTCACAAACCTGGCTCCAACCTCCATCTCCAAACTTAATGCATATAATAACAGTGCTGAGCCTCGAGGCAGGAAGACCCAAGCTCAAATGTGTGACCCTGGACAAGTCACTTAACCTATGTTTGCCTCAGTTTTCTCAGCTGTAAAATGAAGATAATAGTTGCACCTACCTCGAATGGCTGTTGTGAAAATGAAATGAGATAATATTTGCAAAGCACTTAGTGTGGTTGCCTGGAACATGCATAGTAACTATATGTTCAATAGCATACAGTAGATGCTCTATAAATTCTTAGTCCGTTCACCACCCCGCCCCCCCAAATACGCTATGTGGTCCATCTCAAACCACCTTCTTGCTGGTTCTCTGACACCACACACTATTTTGTTCTTCCGTATTTTGGTTGGCTGTCCTGTGCCTGAAAGGTACTCCTACCTCCCCCCACCCCCTTAGAATCTCCTTTTTCCTTCAGGATTCAGCTCAAATACTTTCTATTTGAATTCTTCCCTGATCTCTAACCCCACCTTGGCTCCTGGTGCCTTCTCTTCTCGGATTCTCCACATTTCTATACTTTGTATAGTTTGAGTGCTTTCTTCGTGTGCAGGTAAGCTTTTGAAGGGGAAAGGACTGTCTCATTATTGTATCTTGAGCACCCCCACAGTGCTTCGCATATATTAGGTTTAATAAATGCTTATTGATTGATCGTTTGGACCAAGGAGTTGGCTTATGATGGAGTTCTTTTGCATTTAACTTACTATCTTTGATTTTTATTAAATATGCAAAGAATCCCTTCAGGAGAAAACCACATTGTTGTAAGTCTAACAATGCAGAGAGGATTTGCTCTCATTACAAATCCTACTCTTAGAAAAACTGTTATTGCCAGATTCTACTGGCTATCCTTCTTCAAGAAGTGCTTCAGTTCTGTAGAACATGGAATGTCTAAAGAACTGCATCCCCAATGTGTACTTTCTGATTTGTTTTTTTCATTATGGTCAGGAAGTATTAGCAGTAGCTGTTACAAGAGCAACCAAACAATATTAAAGACTAAATCTTAAGAAAATACACTTTAAGAGCCCTCCAAGGTGCCTTTATAAAAGCTCCACGCCTTTCTATTTTTTTTAAGAATTAAAAACCAGAGTTAATATTATACATGGATACAGAAGTTCAGTAGAAGCAGTAAAGTACGAATCTTACCTATCGAGAGCTACATGAAACAGGTAATATTTGCATTACATCCCAAACCCCTAAAAACGCTGTAAACTTGGCTGGCTATCTTGTCCAATGTTAGTAGTACTATCATGAACTTTGGATCAATGAAACCAAATTCTAATTCTCCTCTGATGGCCTGTTTATGCACCTTTCCAATAACAAGACACAGTCATTTATTTTCATGGTCTTCAGAGACCACCCATCTCATTCCATAGATTGTCTGACAGCACTGTGTGCCCAGCTCTGTGGTACATAGGGAACTCAGAGGAGCCAAGGCACAGTAGAGAGAGATTCTCTGCTAACTCCATAAAATACCTACAGCAATTGAGAACAACAGGTTGGCATGCCAAATTGGGTGCTAAATTGATCTCTAAATTAGTTCCATGATGGCACACCCAGCAAAGGAGCATTTTTTAAAACATTTAGGGAAACACGCTGCCTGCTCTTGGCTGAATGCTTCTGTGCTCATCAAAATGCAAGTTCTCCCCAATTGGGAAGAGGATCCTTCTGCATCTGATGCTGACTTTTCCTCTCCTCAGTTTTCACCATTTGAGCTCTTAATCAAGGGGAAATGAATAGCATGCCAAACTTCCACCCAGTGCTATAAGAGGCAGATGGTGGTACCAGAGAATAAAGCAGTGAGTCTCTACTCAGGAAGACCTGAGTTCAAATTTAGCCTCCAATACTTACTGACTGTGTGACCCTGAGCAAAACAGTTGACCTCTGTTTGCCTCAGTTTCTTCAACTCAAAAATGAGAATGAACATCTATCTCCCAAGGATGGCATAAAAATCAAATGAGATAACAATATTTGTAAAAAGAAAAGTGTTTAAGCATAGTGTTTGATGCATAATAGACACCATATAAATGTTTTACCTCTCCCCAGCAACATCCATTCTTTGTAAATGCTTAACTTTTTCTTTTGTGCATGTTATTCTATTAACACAGCATCCAATTTAGCAAGCACTTATTAAACCTACCACATGCCAGGTACCAGGCTAGGCAGTCCTCCCTCACTCAAATCAAACTCAACTTCAAGTCATGTCATCATCTCTCTGATGTCATGGTCCTCTTGGAGAACGAAGGACGAAAACACGGTAACAACCAGGCTAGATGTGGATGCCATTTTCAGTTTGAAAATGAAATTAAAATGTGCTAACAAGTTTCAATTCTAGGTTTACAAATAAAATCTTCAGAAACACTACTCCATGTCTCTCTGGGCATGGGGCAAAACTGAATTTATCAACTGGAGACCATCTTTCTCTTAATAAATGTCTCTACACTTGGCCAGGCTGGTCTTCAGCTGACAGAGATGTGACTGGACCCATGCTCAAGGCCAGGACCTGGTAAGGCTGGGGCTCCAATGGCATCATTTGGAGAACTCAGGGTCATATTTGTACCATGAGGCCCTGGAGGAGGACTTAGCAACATAGGATCACTCCTTCATAGATTTAAAGCTGGTAAGAACTTTAGAAATCATTATGATACAGAAGGCTCTCAGAATTTCAGAGTTGGAAGGGACTTCATTGGCAATCTAATTCAAAGCAAACATCACAAGAATTCACACATGCCTAACAAATACTTGTTCAGCTTCTACTTGAAGACCTCTGAGAGGGGTCCAACCCGTTCATTTCACAGATGAGGATGCTGAGGTCTGAAACAACTTGCCCCAGGGTCACACAGGTAGTTAAATAGTGGGGCTGGGTTCTGAATCTGTAGCCTTTTAGCAGAAAGTCTGTGGCATCTTTCTTCTCTCCCTTGTTCTTAATGCATTTGAGCAATACCTAAGAGATTGCTGGAAGTTTTACAAGAAAATTTGGCAATGAATGGTCTTATATTTATTTAAATAATCACCTGTCATTTTCCATTTGATGTTTATGCTTATGTATTTAAGCTTTTTGTGTTTCTCAATAAGAAGGCTTTGGATTCGATGACTTCTGCAGGCTACAATCCTATGCCATGATGCTAATTTTTAAATTTATTAACATCGAATTGTCATCTTATTTTACAGTTAACTTGGTTGTTGCTTTTGGGAGGAGGGGGAGGACCAGGATTACATTTCTAGTATAAAGAGCATGGGATTTGGAGTGAGAAGATCAGGATTTGAATCCTAGCTCTGTCCTTTAACTGCCTGTGTCAGTTAAGTCTAGTAATTTCATCTCTCTGGGCTTCAGTTTCCTTATCTATAAAATGAGAAGTTTGGAATGATGAACTTTAAAGTCCTTTCTAGCTCTAAATCTATAATCTCAAGATCTTCCATACATTTACATATGATTTTTTAGCCATGCATTTTTGGTGGCATACCATCACTTTCATAGTACAAAATATAAATATATGTGCAAGAAATCTTAGGACCTCCACTTGGATTTCTAGACTAGTGGCTTTGATTTCTGTTGGTATTATTAGTGGTAACTTTGTTACTGTTATACTTATAGTTGATTTCATCACTGACTCACTGGAAAAAATAACAGTCTGCAAGACAGAGATGGGATTTATTAGCTTGTAAAGTGAATTGTTGACGAAATGCTGGATGTCTATCATGGTTGTGGTATCTCTCCACAAATGCAACACCCTCTCTAGGGATCTTTATCATTGTTACTTATTGCAGAGTAATTTGATTTGTAGGAAATGGAGAACAAAAGCATTCCTGGTTAGCTACATATGCAAATCTCCACATAAAACTAGGAGGTATCAGAAGAGGGGAAGCAGGCAGGCAGGCAGTAGCTACTGGAATAGATGATGGGTAGCCTCAGGCTCTGATAATACTGAAGCAGCTGTGCCTCTCTGAAGCCAAGAAGGAGATTTTTGCATCCTCAGGCATGTGATTGTTGAGAAATATTAAATGCCTCCAATTGCCACTGCAAAAGCCCAGGAGGTACACAGCTGCCAGCTGGAATCAGTGTATTTGTTTACTGTGGGGACTTTGGTGGTCTGGTACCCACTTTCAGCTGTGCCATCAGAAAGAGCAATGGACCCTACTTCAACCCCGAGAGCTGAGTTAGATGTATTTTGACACAGTGTTCCTGGATGGGCTTAACCAATTCTTGGCAATGTTTTGAGACCTCAGAGAGCAATATTGATGAGGAGAAAGAAAAAAGTCAATTCTTAGTTGTATTTTGTTAACAAAAGACAGGGGTTGCTTGGATTACAACCCACAAGTTGTCTCAAAACCTACTTTACTTGAAAAGCTTTGACCCTCTTCCTCCCTGGACCTTTCATCAAGATGGCTCACCTACCATTCTTCCAGAGGCTTGTGCCTTTCTCTCAAAGGTTCCTTTGAATCTACTCTGAGCATTGCAAGGGACCTCAGCTACCATCTTGTCCAACCCATTCACAAAGGGATGGTTAAAGACTTCCTTCTCACTTCTCAAGACAACTCATTTCATGTTCTGTTTTCCCTCGCTCTACTCTTTTAAAGAAAACTCGGTAGAGAGAGGTGTGAACTGGACTGAAGGAAACCAACTGGAGAGAACGAGATATCTAAACACTGAACCGCTTACTTAAAATAGGGAATTGGATCTGATCTCTCCTATGCCTATTAGTCTAATGAGGTATGATCATTACATATAAATTAACTATGATATTGGAGAAGATGATATCACTCAGATAGATCATGCAATAACTGCCAAGATAGAGAATGGGATAGGTGTCTTCTGTGATACTGGGAGAGAAAAGGGCCCAAGGGCAGAGGTAGTGTGCAAGACATGTTCCTTGAAGTCAGGAAGAGAACAGAATGGGAGGTGAATGAACCATTCAGCAATGGGGCTGGGTTCCAAAAATCAATCATGTTTATGTCTCTAGTGTTTGAATTTCAGATTTGGTTGATTCTTTGAAGTTATGAGCCTGTGCATTTTCCTTAGCATGAATTCCACTCTTTGTTATTCACAGCACTTACCTGGACCTGGGACTGGGAGAATCAGGTGACCAAGATTCCATTTGCCCTTTCCAAAAGGTACCTATCTATGGTCTTTCATTCATTAGCAAACCCCTTGGCCAGAAGGACAGTAAAATATTTTGCTGCAAGGCTCACTGATGGCCTGTGGGTAATTTGGTTATCCTCAGCCCATCCGTGAGCCTTAGCTGTGCCATTTGTGAAATGTGCCTGAGCATACAACATTGTGGTGGCCTGAAACATGAGCTAAGTCTGATTCTCGAACTGCAAATGTTGACTGCTGGGAAAATTATAATGGTACTTGACTTTTGTCTATATATTGAAACCTTGCCCTACCCTACCTCTTCACTTTTATGTTGAGATAATTAGTGTTCCTAAAGAAATATGAGGATAGATGGCTGGTAGGTTTTCCCAGATATGCTGTTGCCAAAGAATATTCTCTACAATGCAAGTTTATAGGAGCCAGTGGCCGAGGGCAGGGATCTGTAAAGGGCAAATAAAGCCATTATTGCCAAAGTTCTCAAAATTTTTCACTGCCTCATCACTGGAAAGTAGTGTAAACACTGGTGAGAATCGTGACAAGCTGTGATTTTCCACACTTGGTGACAATTTCTCCCTCTGCTGGACTTAGTAAAATTGTATACTCAAGCACTCAAGTTGTTATGATTTGGCATTCTTCGACAATGACAAGCAAGAAACCCAAACTAAATATTCCTGACCTTAATCATTTGAATTGGCTTTTTCCCTCTCCCTAAAACTCACTACCTTATTCACATTTTGGATTTGTTTGATTCTTAGATCACTTATCAAAGAAGGACCACGAGAAGTCTAGTTTTCCTTTAATTTCATTATATTCCCCTGTCCTCCACAATTTTCATGTCAGCAATACATTCCTCTGTCTAACTTGAATCTGGACAATTTCATTATTCTCTGAATGATCAAGTTTTTACTCCATTAAAATGTTTTTCTCTATCTCTTGGTCTCTCTCTCTTAGTGTCTCTCTGTCTCTCTCTCTCTCTCTCTCTCTCTCTCTCTCTCTGTCTCTGTCTCTGTCTCTCTCTGTCTCTCTCTCTCTCTGTCTCTCTCTGTCTCTCTCTGTCTCTCTGTCTCTCTCTCTCTCTCTCTCTCTCTCTGTCTCTCAACACCATTCCTTCAGTTTCTGTATCTGCTTCTAATTTGATTTTGGGCATTAAATGAATACAATGCATTGTAGTCCAGGGAATATCTATGATGTGAAATGTCATCTATTTTGATGCTTTTTTTCTGCCCAATTGACATTTTCTTCTCAACTTCTGATCTTTAGTATCTGGGTCCTTTAATCTGACACTAAAGAGAAATACTTAAGACACTTGACAGTAAACGCTTCTGTCCCTCTGAGTTCAAATGTGACTCTTCATCATGGGACATGAGCGCCTATGTTTTGGGGTTCTAGAAATGAAATGTCTGGGCTAGAAATGAAATATCAAGTCTTTGCTCAAATCTGGTTCTCACTTCTAGGATCAAATAGACAGAATCACAGGTTCCACTAGAAATTAGAGCTGCAAGATACCTTAGAAAGCTTAGTTGTATCTAGTCCAACCCAGTCATTTTACACAAGAGGAAACCAAGATACAAGGAAGTGACTGTCCCAAGGTCACACAGCTAAGGAAAGCAATAGAGTTGATGTGCAAAGCAAGGTTTCACAGTAACACAGATATAGAAGTGAAAGGGACGTTGGAGGTTATCTAGTCTGACCTTGCATCATTTTATTTATGAAGCCCAAAGATGTATAATGATTTGTTTAAGGAGACATAGGCAGTAATAAGGGGCAGAACCAGGATTTAAAATTAGGTTCTCTAAGGGCCCCAGTGCCTTCCCTTCTTATCAAATGAGCCAACATATTCAGGATGCTTTGCAAACTTTAAAAAGCATTATATAAATGCTACTAGCTACTACCACCATCACCACTACTACTACTGCTACTACCACTACTACTATTGCTGCTACTACTATCACACCATCACCACTACCACCACTGCTACTA
Organism: Bettongia penicillata ogilbyi; assembly: GCA_023548195.1. Classification (NCBI taxonomy): domain Eukaryota; kingdom Metazoa; phylum Chordata; class Mammalia; order Diprotodontia; family Potoroidae; genus Bettongia; species Bettongia penicillata. The sequence continues at coordinate 2,077,142 of JAJHZJ010000488.1, read as the reverse complement.
CTACTGCTACTACTACTACTACTACTATTGCTGCTACTACTACCACCATCACCACTACCACCACTGCTACTACTACTGCTACTACTACCGTTGCTGTTGCTGGGCTACTACTACTACCACTACCACTACTACTGCATCTGCTGCCACTGCTGCTAGTTCTACCACAATATAATCATCCTAAGACTTGTTAGCTTTCTTCAAAATCTCACCTAGGAGAGACCACTAGGCGTTGGGATGTTTGTTGAAAGAAACGGACCAACTATCCTAACAACGTCCCTCTCAGAAGGAGCCGGCCAGCTTCTTCCTAAGTCCTGGAAAGTACACTTTGCGGGGCTCTCGGGAGACACCCTTTGTTTTTAGTAACCAAAGTGCCTGAAGCCAGTTAAGCACATGCAAAGTTTGGCTTACCCTTTAAACCTGCAATTGAGGGAGGAATTTGGGTTTCTGGTGTTTCCCCCAAAACAAAGGCGGGATCTTGGGTCTTAGAGCCTCGAGAGCGGACGCACAGTGCTAGGTACGGCTTGTTCAAACACAACGAAAAAATGAGATGCATTTCAGCAATGCGCACTTGGGCTCTTTCCTCCCTCCTGACAGACAGACGCCCCGTCTCTCCCCATCTAGGACTTGAGCAAGTCGCGGTCAAAGCCAAGACCCACGTTTACCTGGCACTGACGGCCGGTCCCAAGCAAGCGTCCTGCAGCTGGCAGCTCCGTCCGACTGGAGGGAGAGCTCCCGCAAAGGTCCCGCTGCCCTGGGGGTACCGGGTTCTGGCGGTCCGCAGCTGCCAACGGGCACTTCCAGGAGCCGGGGCGGCACTGGCAGTCCCTGCAGGATCCCTCCGAGCCCCCAGGGACCAGAGGCACAGCGCGCCACCGCCTCTGGGCGCAGCCGGGCGCTGGAGCTCTTGCGGCTTTCAAAAGATTTCCTGGGAACTCTTGCCTTCCCTGACTGCTGTCCCGTTGGAGAGTTGGGAAAAGTCGTGTGCGAGCCAGGGGCTTTCCTTCACGGCAAACTCACCCGCACCACCTAGAGGTCTCTCCCAGCAGTGGAGAAGGCGAAGCTCTCCTGGGCCCCTCGGCAAGTTCGCTCCCTGCTGCTCCCCTCTGCCTCCGATGCATCCAGGGCTGCTGGCTCTCCCGAGCTCTGCAAGAGGCTACCCCTCAGCTCAAAATGCCAGGCTCTTTTTTTTTTTTTGGCTGGGCGGGGGTGTCCTTTCTTCTATTGGTAACAGCAATCCAGGCCTCTGGGGATCGGAGTGCTCAAAAGGCGAATCCACTTTAAAGCATCATTACTCAAAACCTCATTTACTGAAGGGACCCACCACCGAGACACCCACAGGCAAGGGTGCTGCTGCATTCATTTAGCTTCCAGACACGTGTGTGCATGTTTTTCCAGCTCTTTACTTACTGCACTTCACCTCAGGCTTTTGAGTCAGCAGGAGGCTGTAACTGGCGAGACCCAGGGAGACCCCCCCCCCCCACCTTTCCTCATAACCTCAGACTCAAACAAGTTTTCAAAGACTCTTTCATGGTGTAGGACCACAAGCAGGCAGGCAGAAGATCTAGTTTTTCACTTTCTACTGAAGTGACCTTAGCAAGTTTCTTTGCTTTTCTGGGTCTCCGACTGCAGATTCCCCACCCCGGAGTTAGATAGATATAGATCTCTCTCCATATATATATATATACATATATATATGTATATATGTATATATATAATACTGCTAAATTATATATATCTTTAGCTGGACAGATATCTATAAACAGACATGATAATATATCTTTAGATGTTCAAATGGTTTCTATACCTAGAGATAGAAGGTACATGTCTTTAGATAACATCTATATCTATAGACAAGTAGGCAAATAGACAATATACTTTTAGTCATTTTTCAGTTGTGTTTACTCTTCATATTCTTGGCTAAGATACTGGAGAGGTTTGCCAATACCTTCTCTAGCACATTTTACAGATGAGGAAACAGAGGCAAACAGGTTTAAGTTACTTGTCCAGGAACACACAAATAGTAGTGCTCAAGGCTGGATTTGAATTCAGGAAGATGACTTCTTCTTGACTCCGTACCCAACACTGTATCCATTTCACCACCTAGTTGCCAAAGAAGTTATATATCTTTACATAAGTGATATGCATCTATAGATAGATATATCACTAGTTAGATGATATAGCAGTACTAATAATATTTATATAGGACTATGTGACTAGCACTGTGCTAAATGCTCTGTAATTATCTCAATTGAGTCTTATAATAGTGGGAAGTAAATACTATTATTATACTGATTTTATAGATGAAGAAACTGAGGCAGAAGTTGTGACTTTCCCAAGGCCACACAACTAGTAAGGGTCTGAGGCTAGATTTGGATTTGTCCTACTAATATGAGTCCAGATCTACATGACCTACACACACACACACATGCACACACATGTATGTATACACATACACACATATATGATATGTATATATGGTATGTATATGTGTATGTATATGCACACATAAACATATACATATGTCTTTAGATAGATGATACATATCTTTAGATAGATAACATATATTTTTAGAAAGATAAAGCAATAGTATTTACTTAGTATATGCCAGATAATGTGCTAAGCCCTGGGAATATAAACAAAACACTCCATTCCTTACTCTCAAAGAAACTCCATCTTAATGTGGGAGGACGAAAGGGGTTGGAAAAGGAGTGTGGGGAGGCTTATACCCTCAAGAGGACAAGGGCTACAGGCCAGGATCTAGAGAAGCCTGAAGTAGAAATTGAAGTCATCATGGCCTGGGCTTCTCAGGAAATACGTTGGCTACACTTGGGATTTGCCAGTCAGGAGAATGGGCCTCCAGGTGGAAGATCATAGGCTTTTATAGGGATCTTACAGCAGGAAGGAACTTTTTTTTAGGTGGAACCATGGCACAGACTTTATGGTTAAAAAGCTATTAAAAACCATACAGGCGTAAAAGATGGTGGGGAAAGAAAGGCCACCACAGCCTTGTGGTGGGCAGGGAAAGGAGAAATGTTCCCTCCTTTGGACCAGACAAGAGCCCCTGGGGATGAAAAGGAGCATCACTCTGCTCCCAGCCCCCACTATGTGCAGGTCTGGTTCTGGCTCTCCTCAGAGGAGACTGTCTCACTGCCCTTCTCATACCTTGCCTCAGCCAAACCTTGGTCGTAGGGGAAAGAGGGAAGAGTAAAAGTTTTTTGGGAGCATCTAGAACCAGCCTGTTTCTCCCTTATATGTGAAAATATATACCTCAAAATTTCAAGATCGTTCCATGATTTTATGTATGGGCAAAGGTCACCAACTCAGATCACAATCCCAGTAGACCATCTTTATGACCATTAAGGATCCTCAGAAATCTAACATCTAAGTCTTTCTTAGGTGCTGTGACCTCCTGACTACCTATCCCAGCATTCCCCAGTCTCCACTATTAGCTAGCAGAGTAGAATGCATAATAGACTCTCAGATTAAAAAATGGAAAGGTTATGATTTTCCTAGTCTCATCTCATCCAGGCTATGGGAACTCCAAAGAAGGTTCCTAGGCTTTAACTGTCCCATAAGCATATGTTCCAGTTAAATCAGAAACTTTGAGTGGGCTTCTCAACGGAGTAAGGAGGCAACTATAATGCATCCCCATGGGCAGCTAAATGTTGCCCAATAGAGCAAAAGCAAAGCAGACATTTCTGAGCCCAGGGACACCCTGTCTGGGACACTGCTCCCTGCACACACACTCCGTCCTCCCCCGCAGTGAGCTTCATAACCATCCCACTCCTTCCAGGTCACCATTTCATTTATTTGCACTAGCGACCACAGAAAGTTTTGGCCCATGGTAACAGGGACTGCTGCTCTCTCTAGAAAAAGAGAAGGGCTCCCACTGGGGAGCCCAGAAAAGGATGATCCAAAGTGAAACCTAGGGTCTAAAAAGTATAAAACCAAAGCCCTTACTGACACTTCCTAGTTGACTGTCCTCTCTCATCCCCAGCATACATTTCCCCATGCATTTGGCCAGGGTGAGACAGTGGTGTCTGGAAGGGAAGCAGTCCATTCCTGGCTCCCCATGCATAGTTCACCTCTTTACCCAAGGTGCTAGATTAGATACCTTAAGCTGCCATCAGGAGAGTGGGACTGGGGGGAGGTAGGGGACGCTCTCAGCTCTTGAGGCAGGAGAATGGAACTTTCCTGGAAGAGTATGGCAGGATGGAGTAGTGTGGGAGAGCCTTTGGCAGGACAGGAGCCTCTCCAGTAATCAGCTCGGGGCCTTGGGAGCTCCCAGGCTGCCTTAGGGACAGTGGAGTAATTCTGCCTGTGCCTTCAGGCTCTGAAACTCATCCTGGATAAAGTCTGTCAGGGCTTTGAGCATCGCCACTGCTGACATTCTCAGCGCGGAGATGCTCAAGTACAGGCAGGGTGCTGAATAGCTTCCCAATAAGCACGGTGATTTTCTGTCCAAATCTGGGAAAATAAGGTGAAGCGTTTGGAAGCACGTCACTCGTGCCAGTGTGCCAGAGTGGAAGGATGATGGGGTTGAGGTGACACTCAGCAACCAGGTTCCCCACTTGAAATGAAGAAATTCCTGACTCATGTTCACTTGAGTTTCTCCAGGATAAAGTCCGTCCCTTTCTCGCCATCCCCTCGGCATACAGGGACACATTTTCCCAAGCTGAAGAAATGGGAATGCAGCTCCTTGGGGAAACAGATACTGCAGCTGCTGGGGTCCACCTCCTCAGCCTCAGGTTCCAGATGTGGCGGAGTTTCAGAATCCCCCAGAGGTGTAGGTCATCCACTCAGGACTGGTGATTGGAGACAGTGATTAGCGGTGTGCCAGGATCTCGATTCTCGATCAGTTCATAGAGCACCTACTTGTACACATTAAGGCGGTTCCTGTACTTGGTCCAAAAACAGCTGTAGGTACCCACAATGACCACACTACTGGCCAGAGCCCAAGACAGAGGAGGCACCGAGCGGAAAGGCCATTTCACATTCAGCGGCATATTCCCATGTCTAGTGTAGAGTAGGTTTCAGTTGCCTGATCAAGGTTCTGGTTTCCCCCCAGTAGAGTGGGCGAATTCCTAGAGCTCAGGGATTGTCATTTCAGTCTTTGTGAGGCTGCCCCACACCAGGCTCGGTATGGGCACCCTATCTGGCCAGTGGGCACGGGCTACTGGGACTCAAGAGCTTCCTCTGCCTCTGACCAGGGACTCTCAGACCTCCCGAGCAAGCCGCAGCTGCAGTACTGCCAGCGTCTCCCAGGAAGGAACTTAAAAGGCCACGGAGACCAACTCACTCATTTGACAGTTTAGGAAACTGAGGCTCAGAGAGTTTAAATGAGCTTTCTTCATCTATAAAATAAAAGGGATTTAGAGCTGGGACTTTAAAGGTCATTGAGTCCTTATGCAACTCACAGTTGAGGAAACTGGCAAGGAGGATGATATCTGAACCCATGTTCTCTGATGTCTAATTAAGCACTCTTTGCACTGGCCCCCAACCCCACCAATCCCAACCCCTGCCTGCCACCTTCATTGTGTCCCTTCTAGCCTATAATCCAGTGATGTTTATGTCACCTTGGGCAAATCACTTAACTTCACTTGGACTTCAGTTTCCTCAGCTGGAAAAAAAAGGTGCTGGTACAGATTATCCCTAAGGCCTCTTCTAACACTAAATCATGTGGTCTGGTATTGGTCTATTCTTCCTCAGAAATGGAATTTTAAAAGTGTATTTATTTTAAATTTTAGGAAAAAAAAGATTTGCAGCTTTTGTGACCTAAAAGTGATAGAGGTCATGGATGCGGCAAGAACAGCTCCTTCATACGCTATAATAAATGATTTGGATTCCTGTGTTTTCTTTTCCTCATTCTATGATTTTTTCTCTTGGATGGCATGCAACTAAAAAGTATTCACAAACAAAAAAAGAACACACTTGACAGGGTGACAGAAGGCTGTGTGTGTGTGTGTATGTGTGTGTGTGTGTATGTGTGTATAAACTACAAGGTTAGGTCTACATAGAGTAAAATAGAGCAGAGTTGCAATTGCCTGATTCATTGGACCCATGTAAACAGCTAATACACATACTTGAGTGGATATTTTACCTTGAATTACCTTGTTTTGTCATCTGAATGGTAATTGGTCATTCATTTTCTGCTGCGTGGACCCAAGATGATGACAGAACTAGGAACTATAATTGTGTCTTTACAGATATATGGGAAATTCCCAGATGAGGAAATTCCTTTACCAATTCAGTGGGCATCTTCTTTATAATTTATATTCTTAGAGAGTTGTCTGATTTTGTGAGATTAAGGGACTTGTTCAGGATCACGTATCCAAAAGGTGTCAAAGGCAGGACTTGAACATAGGTCTTCTGGCCCCAAGGCCAGATCTTTATCCGCCTCTACAATGATAATGGTAATAATAATTAATATTAAATTTTGCATAGTCTGGAAAGATAAGGGATTAATATTCATCCTTCTACCTAGGGCTAGCTTCTGACATTTCTACTCTGATAGTTATGTTTGAAGATGGAGACTTGTTTAAGGTTTAAATCCTCTTAAAAATAGGAATTAAACAAAATAATTTTGTAAAGCACTTAGCAAAAGGTCTGGTACATAGCATGTATTTGATAAATGTTTATTTACTTCCATAAAAATGGGAAAGGTTCTTGACTTTGTCAGGTACCAATGTTGCTCCTCTTATGCAAAAAGAGAAAGGAAAGAAGATGAAAGAGGAAATGAAAACTTAAACAAGGGCTAAGACTATTCTTATGAACTTTAAACTTTAAACCTTAAACTTTAAGGCTTATTAGTGGTTAGCCTTAAAATTTGCATACTTTTCAGATCTGCCAAAATCAAATTGAGAATGTTCATTCAGTTGACAAAAAACGAACAATCCCACTCCCTCCTATCCCCAAACAAGAGAAGGTATTGTTTATCTTATAATTTAAGAATCAAAAATAAGATTCTGTGTTTTGTACATCTTGTAAAGATTGAAGCAGAAATAACAAAAGGTTATCAACAGCATTCTTAGTAAGAGCATGAAGTCAATTTGCTGAACACATTGCTCAAACCACTGCTGAGCACATGGGGTCTTTTGGAGTTATGAAAAATGGAATGTAATTTACAACACATGATCCACATAGTTTGCTCTGCATCGACCTTTAGCTTAGCTTGCATATAGGAATGACCAGGAATGACGCTGATCAGCTATTACAAATAGGAAGGAGTCCCATCAATTAACAGAATTCGGAATTTCCAGAGAATTTGGAAATGCCAGGGACCAACCCCAAAGAGTATACATTCAGTCCTGGTCACTATACATAAAGAGATTAGACTTTGGCATGAATGGGCACATTTTGGGGTTATTTTAACACATGACTTAGCCACTGTAATTAGTGTTTGCAGTGGAAATGATCTTCCATCAGATTAATCCTGGCAATTCTGGTGTCAGTTTCCCTGTATATTTCAGGTCTGATCTCAACCTACTATGTCCTCTTTCCTTTAACTCCTCATTTTGATGCTATTTATTCCCAACACGGGAAAAAGTCCATTTATTGTTTAATTTAGAGACTGTAAAGTGTAATTTAGAGCTTGCTATATAACCTGTTAGGTTGTCCTGATTAGCCTGTTTACCTCATCAAAGTTAAAATTACCTTCTTTTTTTTTGTTGTAAGATTATGATAATAAAATAATAAAAGATAATGATCTTTTCTTCCTGTACTTTGTTTTTTTTCTTTGTGAACCTAATTCTTAGAAAAATAGGGGTGATGTCTTTTCTACACTTGGTGAGGAGTCAGCACCATCATTTGCTAGCTGTGCTGGAACACATTTTGGAAGTAGTATCAACATCTAGTAGCAAAAAGAGGAGGGGGATTGGGCAGGTACAATTGCCTATTCATTGCTGGGAATGTTACCTTGATCATGTACTTTAGCATTATAGAAATTGAACATTTTTGTTGTCATTCAGGCATGTCTTGTGACCTTATTTGTGATTTTCTTGGCAAAGATAATAGAATGATTTGTCATTTCCTTCTCCAGATCATTTTTTTTTACAGATAAGGAAACTGAGGCAAATAGAGGGAAGTGACTTGCCTAGGATCATACAATTAGTAAGTGTTCAAGGTCAGATTTGAACTCAGGAAGATGACTCCAGGCCCAGCACTCTATCCACGGTGCCACCTAGCTACCCCCAGAAATTTAACATACTGAGGTAAAAATGCCATTTCAGTGAAGTCTTAACTTACCTGTCAAATCTATCTAAACCAAAGCATAAAACAAAGGGGATAGGGTTTATAGTAGGTATAGTAAATGTAAGAGTATTGTAGATCTTTATTTCATCATCACTTTCCCTTCTCCATATTTTTCATTTAGCCACTTAACAATATTCTCATTTACACTCACTTTAAAGAATTTTTTTCCCAGCTGCCAAATATTAAAAGCACTTAATCCTTATGAAAACCAGATTCCTCAAAAGAGCATAGGCTAAGCTGGGGAGGTCATAAAAATAATTTTCTGTGCCCAAATGAGGAGCAATTCAGACAGCAATATGTTTGATTCAGGATTTATTTAGACATAGGAAACTATTTTAAAAAAATACCAACAAATTAGATTCGTTGACAAATTTTTTCAAAACTTGATCTTTGTGGAAAAAATAATTATATGTATATATATTGTTTTGAAAATTGTTCTACTTTGTTCAAATATATTTTTTAAAGCCTTTTTCTTCCATTTTTTTTAAAGAAGAAAGGGAGACTGGCCAATTTTAGGGTTAAAAGCTTGCCTCTGTCAAAGTCTAGATTATAAAACCTATAAAGGAATTTGCCTTAGTCTTCAGTAGTAGTAGCTAACATTTATACGGCACTTTAGGGTTTGCAAAAATATGTAAGGTACATATTTTTTTTTACTCACAATAACTCTGTAAGGTGAGTGCTATTATTATTTCTATTTTTCAGATGAGGAAACTGAGACTGAAAGTGGGTTACCAACTTGCAGAGCATCACAGACCTAGTTAGTTTCTGAGGAAGTATAAACAATTAATGCAAATTAGCCTTGATTCAAAATCATAATTGTTCAGGAGAGGCACTAGGGAGAGAATCACATTCTGTCAGTGAATTCACGGTATTCTTGCACTACCTCCCACTCTTTGTACGCTCTGGTTTCTTATTCTTTATTGGATGAAATGTAATCATGTGAAAAAGGAAAGGAAAAATATCATAGAAATATGAAAGCAGTTTGGAGAAAAAGAGGCAAAGAAAAAAGAGAATAAATAGCCTGAGAGTTAACTGGGAGTGTTCAGTAGACAAATTAATTCCTCTTCTATAATAAGTAGGTATGGACTCTGCCCAAGCTTCCGGAATTTAGCTGTTGTTCAGTCATGTCTGACTCTTCATGACCCCATGGACCATATTGTCCATGGGGTTTTCTTGGTAAAGACACTAGAGTGGTTTGTCATTTCCTTCTCCAGTTCATTTTACAGATGTGGAAATTGAAGCAAATAAGGTTGACTTGCCCAGGGTCACACATCTGGATTTGAACTCAGGTCTTTCTGACTCCAGGACCAACCATTTCCCTGGAATCTTAGAGTCTTGGAATAAGACTCTTGGGAGTATAGGCCTCTTCCATGGCACCAGCTGAGAACTTGTAGGATGCAGAGACAAATCAGGGGAAGAAAGGGGAAAGAAATGTCCAGGAACAAATGGAGGCAACATGTAGAGTTGGAGAGAGGATTTCAACTCAGAGTATGGGGCAAAGTATGAGCAGCTATGTGGTTGGTGCTGTGGATAGAGCCAGGCTTAGAGACAGGAAGACCTGAGTTCCAATCTGACCTTAGACACTAGCTGTATGACCCTGGGCAAGTCATTTAGCCCTGTTTGCCTCAGTTTCCTCCTCTATAAAATGAGCTGGAGAAGGAAATGGCAAACCATTCCAGTATCTTTGCCAAGAAAACCCCAGATGGGGTCATGAAGAGTCAGACACAACTGAACAGCAAAGAGGAAAAAGGAGATAGTGATGTGGTCAATAGAAGAGAAGCAGGGGTAGCCAAGAGGTAGAAAGAAACAAGATTCCAGGGCCAAAAGTAAGTATTAGATCAAAGGAAGAATTTGGGTTTCAACAAGTAGCTTTCAGCAATGTCACACCCAGTGAACTGAGAGTGCTGACAAGTTTTTAATCCCTCCTTACCCACCTAGTACCTCTGCAGACAACCACAGTTCATCTCCAGATCTTCCTGGATGCGAGGTAGTGGGACAATGGGAAAATACATTGATAACCATATACAACACCAAACTAAATAATGAAGGAATAAAAATCTTAAGCATAAAAAGCATACTGCTTTTTTTTTAAACAACTCATAATAAATGTACTTGAACCTGATCTGGCTCAAAACTACTATTTACAACTATTTTAAAAAATTAGAATAGCTGAAATCCATTTATCACTCAAGGCTAATGTGGCTTTTAGACTTTGTTGACTCAAAATATTGGATTTGGAGTAGGGCACCTGGGTTTAATCTGATTTTACTCTTAAGTACCTTGGGCAAATCCCTTGACTCAATGTCCTCATTTGAAAAATGAACATTAGCTATACGCCCCCCTATACTTTGCAACTCTAAATCTATGATCCACTCATGTGATGGCAGATACCTCAGTTGCAGATATCATGTATTACAGTTATCCCTTCCACATCCCCAGGGTTAGGGACCCAGCACCTCAATGATGTAGAAAAGCCATGTAAAATTAAACATTTGGCCCTTCCTTCTTACCAGAGAAAAAGTCTGAAATTTTTTTTTTATGAAATGTTCGAAATACCTTATTGTAAAATTTGATCTAATACTTTGCTATTGTAAAAATAGGCTCTGTGTCATCTGCTGGGCTTTGTTTTCCACAAAACTCCCCCAAATTCCCATTTAAATTCTTTTGTCAGCTTATTATTTTTGAAAACCTGCAATAGGGAAAGTCAAGATTGGAAGGAGGTCTGGACTGGTCTACCCAAACCAGGAAAATGATGGCAGGTATCCAGGTCTGCAGGTCCATCACCTATAAGGTGAGGCTGGTGGATGGCTGACAGATTTCTACCGTTTTCTTCATTGCCAGTTCAATTCTATTCAACAAGCCGTTGAATGTTCAAATCTCTCAGCTTGGGAATGATTTCTCTATTAGAAGTTAAGCTCCCAAATCCTAACCTTTCCTCTACTGGCTACTCCATCAGTGTTTCTTTTTATTTCTTGCCTAATACATGTATAACTGGCAAAAAAGAGTACCAAGTATGCTACCATCTGACCCCTTGAGAAAAAGCAATAAGGAGGTACACATTCATCCGGTAAACCTTTTCCTCTCCCGTTCTCCCTTTTGGCTCTTAGAAACTTAATGCACAGAGAATGGAGGCTGGAGTCATTACACACCCTGATAAGAAAACTCATAAAAGCCTATGCTCAAAAAAAAACTAGGTTCTATTTTTTGTATTGTGCCATTTTTTTCAATCATAGCCATATAGCTGGTTCTTCATCCATATCTGTCCACTAACCATGTGTGCACCTAAAGGCTCTATCATGATTTATCTTCTCTTTACACCGATGCCACATTACTTTATATTCTCATCATCTTTTGTGGGTCTGATTTTTATCTCTATGAGGATGATTCCCAGGTCTATAAGCAGCCCTAGTCTCTCTCCTAAGCCACAGTACTGTCTTTTGGATATCTCAGACTAGGTATCTCCAACTGATCACATCCAAAACATGTTTTTTTTTGGTTCTAAACCTACTTTTGTCCTAAACCTTCCCCTATTTCCAAAGTTCTGTATTACTATTGAGTGTACCACCATCCTCCCAGCTACCCAGGCTTTCAACCTTAGTGTTGTCAATACCTCATTCTCATTCTTTCCAAATATTTAATCCTTTACCAAATCTTGTCCTTTCTATCTTCACATTTCTTATATACATTCAATTGGACAATATTTGTAAAGTACTTAGCAGAGTGCCTGGCACATAATGGGCAATACATTAAAGTGCTAGTTGTTGTAATTATCTCCACCAATCCAGTTCAGATCTCCATCTTCTCTTGCCCAGATCACTGTAGTAGCCTTATAATTGGCCTCCCTGCCTTGAGGCTTTCTCCACTTCAATCCACTTTCCACAGCTGCCAATGTGATTTTCCTAAAGCCCAAGTCTGACCATATCATCCCCTGCTTAAACAGGGTAGATATTACTGAGGTAAATTACAGACACAGGCTCATGTTCTTTAGCTTGGCTCAGCATTAAAGCTCTGAATAGTCCTTTCCAGGTGCTTCTTGTCAATATTCCCCTTCAGTTAGTGGACTCTTCCTTTAGGCTAAGATCTTTTAACCTTGAATTTATGGTTTTTCTGGCTAGTTCTTACTTTGTTGGTTTATACCTCCTCCCCACTTCTGCATCTTTGAAGAATTAAGGCTTTAGGCATACTCTTTCTGGCTCTAGTTTGAGGTACCCAAGTCTTTTAAAGACCAATTCAATTCTACAAACATTTATCAAGTGCTCCTGATACCATGCAAGACTGGAAATGTAATGTAAAACAAAAAAAGAACCAGTCTCTATCTTCAAGGACATTAGATTTGAGGGTAGACAGTGGGCAAGGTAATAGGATCATTGCTCTTCTAGCTTAAGATAGATGAGATATAACGGTTCCCAGAGAGAAACCTATTTGTTTGCCATTATTCCTGATATTGATGAAAGTTGGGATTAAATGAGATTGCACATATTTGATACCCATTTCAGTCAGTAGTGAAACAGTGGCTCAGTAGAAAGAGGGTTGGATTTGGAGTTAGAAGACCTTGGTTCAAATGTTACCATTACAACTTATATGACCTTGGGCAAATTTCCTAATTTCTCTGGGCCTCACTTTCCTCATTTTTAAAATTAGAGGGTCTGTAAAGTTCTTTTTAACTCTAAATTGATGATCAAGGTTCAGGTACCTTTCAATGAATCAATTCACAAAGAAAGTGACTTTAACCATATGTGTGTGTGTGTGTGTGTATGTGTGTGTATATATATATATATATATATATATATATATATATATATATATTCAGTTACATGTTAAGATAATTTTTTAATGTTTTAGCTCTTTCTTGTAAGGAAGCTAAGACCCAGATGTAGAAAGATTCCAGATTATGTGCTGAGTTCAAGTGACAACTTGGAGACCCTAACTTCCAGGCCCCAGCTGGTCCATTTATTTATCCATCTGGTAGCTGCCTCCCCAATCCCCAAACTATATAAGTAGCAGAATTGTAATTGAAATTGATTCTAGCTTAGAAAGACTATTGAAACTCGAATAGTTAATGGATCAAATACTAAAATCTCCTTTATGACCTGTAATATTGTCATTTAGCTGAACAGTATAGATCACTACATTTTTCTAATAAAGGAAATCTCAGGAATACATTGAAAATCTATTTGTATTGTACTAGAAAAACAGGGAGATAGACTGACAGAGAGCAAGAGAGAAATGAGAGAGAGAGAGAGAGAGAGAGAGAGAGAGAGAGAGAGAGAGAGAGAGAGAGAGAGAGGGAGGGAGGGAGGCAGAGAGAGAGGGAAGATAACGCTGAGTTTAGAAATGTGGCATATTTATGTTCTCATTTAAAAATCAACAGATTCATTCTTTCAATAGGAGAGAGTTCCTATTTGTTTAGAACATTAATAATTTCTATCCTCTGTGTCTTTGGGGTAATGAGGTTAGCATTTAAGGCTATTCATCAGTCTGTTCTCAGTGGATGTTCGTTAACACGGGAATATTAGCCTGTAGTGTGGCTACAGATGGAAGCATCTGTTCAGTAGGGTGCACTCTATCAATACTGATTGATTGATTGGGTCTTTCTCATGTCCCCGGGTGTTCTGCAGTTGAGTTGTTAGGGTAGGAAAAAACTATGATTTCGTAATTGCTAATGTGTGACAGGACAGTATTTAATGCACTTAATACATCTGGTGCCTCCAAACTCTTCATCGACCCCCAAGTAGCAGCCAAGTAGTCCAGGAAGGAAATTAAGGTGGAGACAAAAATCAGAATGGACAAGAAATAATTTTCATGAACTTTTAGTTGTCAAGTGGGTACATTATAATTTATCCACTGGAGTTCAACACAACTATATAGATGAACTTAATGAAAACCCAGTGCCCAGCTCCTGCTCCTCCTCCTCTTCCTCTTTCTTTTTCTTCCTCCTCCTTTTTTTTTCTTCTTCTCAATGACATTTATAATAAAAAAGTATTTTTAACTCTTTAAAAAGACACAACCCTGACAGTGCCTTCTTTAGGGAGGCAGCTAACACAGGTCCCAGATACTCTATGGGTCTTCAATTAGGGGTGTGCCGGAGACAACTGAGGCCAGCTGCTGATTGTGAATGAGCCTTTACACCTTGGAAATGGGCAAATGCTAAATTGGGGCTTGTGTGTGTTTTCTATTCTCTTGACCCATTGGAAAAAATCAAAAAAGGAGAGTCTTCTACTGTCTCTATGCATATTGTCTGAATTAAAGTTGTTTAAAGCCTACAGTGAGGCTAAATTATAAGGGCAGTGACTGGGTCTGTGATTTCAATGGTGTATCCCGCATCCAGATGAAGAAACTCCTTTTACCAATACAAGTCAGCCGTTTCTCTATAATTTATTGTCCTATAATTTGTCTTATGAATGAATACGCATATACACTGTACACACACACATACACATACAGAAACAGACAGTCTTATAATGTATTTAATATCCTAAAGCACTGAGAAGTTAACTGACTTACTAAGGGTCACATAACCAGTACATGTCAGATCTAGGGACATAAACCCAAGTCTTCCAGGATCTGACGTTGGTTCTCCATCCACTACACCATGGGTGCCTTTTAAAGCTATATCCTAATTCTACGGAATTCAGGGCCTGCATCCATATTTTGCAGCCCCATGGTATTATTCAGGGTTTGAAGATGGGCCAGGTACAGAAAATACTCACACCATTAACCACAAACACACATATGATCGATGGGAATAGTGGACTCACACAGGGAACAAGTAAGAAAAGAATATGCTCAGTGAACATATATGGCCAGGGCATATTGTGTGGGCTCACATGTAAGGGACATATATAGATAGGCATATAGACAGTATAGAGGAAACTCATTCCTTTCAAGGTTACTGAAATCTATTAGCAACTTTAGCATGCTGCATCTACTAGTCTCTTTCTGGACATGTAGCCTTTGCTGGACCCTGTCAGGTGTGGTCCACCAATTATGAGATAGCAGAACTTCTGTTTCCACCTTCTGACTCAGTTGAAATCCTTAGCTCTTCCTTATGAGACAAGTGGGTATGGCTGTGCTCTCCTAGCTCAAAGCCAGGAATGTCAAGAAGCTTTCCCTGGCTTGATCTTTTCAAAATCTTGGATGTTTCACCTGTAATGAGATTCTCCTCCTGAGGCATCTCTTTAGAAGAAACAGTAGAGTCCTCTGAGAAAGGTAGTGCCTTTAGAATGTCTTTTCTTTTTGGACTAAGCTTTCTAGTTGCTTGACTTAAGTCACTACAGACAACCCCACTTCAGTTCATGATGAATATTCCCTCCCTGCTCCTTCTAATTTTCATCTCTGAAGACTAGATTCTAAGTCATGAAAGGGCAATTGACTCAACAACTTTAACAAACATCTCTGGAGTGTAGGGGAGGTTCCACAGTTTTCCATTGTTAGGTGTCTTCTGTTCTGGCATATAAGATGAGAAACTGAAGAAAAGAGAGGGACAAAGCTAAACTTATGAGGAAGATACCTGCTCAGTCATCTTCCTGGTTTTTCATATGCAGCTCTAGAGTTTTGAACTCACCCTTAAAAATGGTTTGCAAGATTTTGATTTACATTCAACTTTTGAGGAACCTGCCTACTGTGTGCAGTGAAAGTCACCAAACATTTATTAAGCCTCTACTGTGCTAGGTGCTAAGGGAAACACAAAGTTTAAATGAGACGCAAGGACAGGGAGACATGAGACATGGTGTTCCTCAACTGAGAACTTACCATACCTTTAAAATCAGAGCTTGAGTTCCTATCCCTTTGATAGAGCGTCATGGGTCACTTGGGTCTTCACATCTCAGTCTCAAGTAAGGTTGTCAAGATGAGAGCAGTCTCTCCCAACTCCTTCCAATAAATGTATGAGGAATATAAGAGAGTTTTGAACACATGATTTGGTATGGCCCCAAGCACTAGGAAGCCCCCATAGGGGAGGAAACTGTTATTTAGGGAGATAGTATCTTTGAAGGTATCTATGAATTATTCACTTGGCTATGATGCTGTGTTGCTAGGCATAATAAAAGCCAGGGAATATTTTATAGCTGAGATAACCACACATATACACACGTATATACACATACGTGTGTGTATGTATATGTGTTTGTGTATTTTCTTTCTTGGAATCTTTTTAGAGCTAGATCTGGGCATCATTGACTTTTGAGGTTTCTTCATTCATTCCTTTTTTCTCATTATTATTTATTCTGGTTATCCCACGTTTTATTGCTATCGTCCAACTCCCAAGTCATTTATAGTAGTTCTTCATCCCAAGTCTGTGTATTTCAAGTAGTGTCCTCCATGTTTCCTTATCCTTCAGGCTACCAGAACTCGTCTGTCCTGTGTATCATTCCTTCTGTTCCTCCTCTTGCCTCCAGTTCAGATGTGTTATCTGATAAGCTAATTTATGCTAACATGATAATGGAGGCTAATGAATTAATGGGTTACCACTTCCAGATATTTTTACTGTAAATAACAGGTCTTCCAGAAACAAAGCCTTAGCCCAAAAGCCTTAGCTCCCTCCTTTAGGGTAAGAATTTCAGATGGTGTGTTGGAGATATATTTTTGGTAAGAAGGTCTCTTAGCAAACCCTAAAAAGACTTCTTGTAGGTAGCTCCTCTCCTGATGTTATGGTTCTCTTTGAGAATGAAGGACAAACAAACAATGATCCAAAGGTATTCAAAGGCATTCTCAGAAGTGAACCCTTGTTTGGGAATGTGTAGTGTGAATGGATTTGACTGTAAAGCCTTTAAATCTGAGAAATCTCCATCCTACCATTACTGCCTTTGCCTCCCTTAAATCCGGTTCACTAGCAAGTTAGGACAACAACCCATGATGCCAATGGTCCTCTTCAAAAACAGCAATGACTAATATTACTTTAGTATACCCGGGATCTGTTGTACCTACCTTGGTCTGGGTGTAGGTGGAGAACACGTAAAATTTTTGTAAATTTGGAATCTAAATTGAATTGAAGTGGAATTTAATGGAAACTTAGAGATGGCCTAATCCAATGACTGGATTAGATTTGTAAATAATTAATGAATGCTGGAATTTCCTCTAAAATAGCCCTAACAGATAGTGATCTAGCTCGAATAAATATTTCCACTGACAGGAAACTCACAACTTCTTAATCCATGGTTAGATCTTTGCAATTGTTAGAAAACTCTTCCTCATTTTGATACTGTCTCTTATACCCATCCAGTTTTGTCCTCTGAAGCTATGCCATATGAACTTAATTCCTCATGAAATCATAGCCTTTTATGAGTTGGGAGGGGCAAGGAAACAAGTATTTAGTAAGCACCTTGTAAGTGCTAAGTGCCTCCAAATTATTATCTCATTTTATCATCACATAATATTATTATCCCCATTTCACTGCTAAGGAGAGGCAGAGAGAGGTTAAGTGACTTGCCTAGGGTAACACAACTAGCAAGTATCTGAGGTCAAATTTGAACTCAGGTTTTCTTGATTTCAGGTCTAGCATTCTAAGTATTATGGGGAAAAAAAGGCCATGTATAATTCTCTTTGCCTCTTGGTTTTCTCTTTAGAAAATGAGGGTGATTGAACTGGATGATTTCTAACTTAACCCTTGAGACTTTAGAATTCTGTTATTTTATGATGCTATTTCCCAAAGAGTCCTTGCTTCTCCTCACATCCTGAGATGTAAGGGTAAATTAATAGAATTTGTTATTCTTGGACCTTAGGTTTATAAAGAGCCATCTTCTTGACAACTCTGTGAGACAGATACTTTTTCTCCATTTTTCTCCTTGTCTGAAAGCTGATACTATCAATTTCAGAGTTGTGCTGGAAAACAGGACATCAGACTCCAAGTCTAATGTTCTTTTTACTATATCATATTGGCTCTTTTCTTTTTAGTGTACTGATAGTATTTGCATGCAGTTCTGCTGGACCCCTGACACTACCCAATTGGTTACATGAGCTAGTAAAAAGGATGACCTGAAGGCACAGAGATGATACGAGAGTATAATATCAGGGAGGAGAAATGGGGATGCTTGTTTCTGTCTTGGGTACAAAAGTATATGTCTAAGTCAGAGAAAGAGAATTGGACCTAGTATATAACTGTTGCCCTAGATCATGTATCAACATTATATTTTGGCACCCTTTCCTTCCTGGTTTTCTTAATTAGCAGATGTCATTAATTACAGTTTACAAACACAGATAATGTGTGGAGATTACTGGAGAAATGGCAAAGATTCCACACTGTCTCTTAGAAAACCACCTTTACCTCAATGAATATTCTTAATTCTAAAATCTTCCCTTTCCATTTTCTCATATCTTTCATTTTTTAAAAAATCATTACTACATTTGACACGCTAGCTCATTGTTTCACCAGCGTAGTTTCACTCAATGTTATTCTTAATTTAGAGTTTATACAACAGTGTGTCTCTTAATACATAAATTAGTTAATTAAGCAATTAAGTATATTTTTTGTCAAATGATCAGCTGTATTCCCCCAATATAATTTTATCTTTTAAAAAATTGGTAACTAAAGAGGTCATCATTGAGACTGTACTCCTGCTGGAAACTTCAGAAGGGAATATGAACTAGTCTCAAGCACAAAGAGCATTCTTGGAAGAGTTCAAGAAGGATTTTAAAAGCCAAATTAGGGAAGTAGAAAAAAACTGGCCAATGATTTTAAAAATTGAAAAATGAAATCACTTAAGAATTTAAAAGGAAAATTGGACTAAAGGAAAAGGAAGTACAAAAACTAACTGGAGAAAATAACTCCTTAAAAGGAACAATTGAACAGATGGAAAAGGAGATGCAAAAGTTAACTGAAGAAAACAATTTGATAAAAATTAGAATTGGGCAAGTAGAAGCTAATGACTATGAGACATCAAGAATCAGTCAAACAGAATCTAAAGAATGAAAAGATAGAAGAAAATGTAAAATATCTAATCGGAAAAATAAGTGACCTACAAAATAGATCCAAGAGAGAAAATCTAAGAATCATTGCTCTACCAGACAGCAATGATGAAAAAAAGAGCCTGGGCAATATCTTCCAAGAAATCAAGGAAAACTGCTCTAGAATTCCTAGATTCAGAGGGCAAAACAGTCATCGAAAGAATCCACAGTTCACCTCCTGAAGGGGATCCTGAACTAAAAATACCAAGGAATACTGTTGCCAAATTCCAGAACTATCAAGTGAAGGAGAAAATACTGCAGACAGTCAGAAGGAAACCATTCAAGTATCGTGGAGCTACAGTCAAGATCACACAGGACCTTGCAGCTTCTACATTAAAAGACTGAAGGGATTGGAATATGATATTTCCATAAGGCAAAGGAGATGGGACTACAACCAGGGATCATTTACCCAGCAAAACTGAGTATAATATTTCAGATGAGGAGACAGATATTCAATGAAATAGGGGATTTCTAGACCTTCCTGATGAAAAGGCCAGAGTTCAATAGAATATTCAATCTTCAAACACAAACCTCAAGAGAGTGATAAAAAGGTAAATGGAGGGGGGCAGACTTGTTATTCAATATGGGCAAACTGTTTACATCCCTATAAGTGAAGATGATACTTGTTAAAATCTTGAGAATGGTATATTTATTATGATATATAAAAGGGATATACATTGGTAGAGGGAACAGTATAAAGTAAATGATGTGATCATAAAAATGTGATTTAAGGGTATAAAGGGATTGCAATCAGAGATACAAAAAAGAGGAGACAGAACAAGGTAAATTAAATCACAGGAAGAGGCACAAAAATATATTACAGTAGAGGGAAAGAGGGAAGAGAGATGAGCATTGTTTGAGATTTACTCTCATCTGATTTGGTTCAAGGAGGGAACAAAAAACTCAGTTAAGTATAGAAATCTAACTAGCTCTATAGGCAGTAGGAGAGGAAAGGGGAAAGAAAAGGGAGGGGAGACTGAAAGATAGGAAAGAAGTATAAAGAGAAAAGGGGAGTAAAAGGGAGGCAAGTTGAAAGAAGGGAAGACTGAGGGAGGCAGTGGTCAAAAATTAAAACTCTATTGTGGAGGGGAAGGGAAAATGGAGAACTAAAAGCACAAACAAGGGGAAAGAGGATGGAGGGAAAGACACAGAGAGTAATCATAACTCAGAACGTGAATGGGATGAACTCTCCCATAAAACAGAGACAGATAGAAGAATGGATTAAAAACCGTAATTCAACATGTTGTTTGCAAGAAACACATTTGAAATTGGGGGATACACACAGGGTAAAGGTAGAAGGTTGGAGCAGAATATATTGTGCTTCATCCGATGTAAAAAAAGCAGGGGTAGCTATCCTAATCTCAGACAAAGAAAAAGCAGAAATAGGTCTAATAAAAGGAGATAAGGAAGGAAACTATATCCTGCTAAAAGGCACTATAGACAATGAAGCAATATCATTACTAAACACAAATGCTCCAAGCAGTATAGCACCCAAATTCTTAGAGGAGAAGTTAAGGGACTTACAGAAAGAAATAGATAGCAAAACTATACTAGTAGGGGACCTCAACCTATGCCTGTCTGAACTTGAACTGTCTAACCTCAAAATAAACAAGAAAGAAGTTAAGGAGGTGAATAAAACTGTGGATAACATAGATATGATAGATCTCTAGAGAAAACTGAATGAGGATAGAAAGGAACATATTTTTTTCTCAGTGTCACATACAAAAATTGACCATGTACTAGGTCATAAAATCCTCACAATTCAGTGCAGAAAGGCAGAGATAGTCAATGCATCCTTCTCAGATCATAATGCAATAAAAATTATATGTAATAAAAGGTCATGGAAAGATAAACCAAAAATTAATTGGAAACTAAATAATCTAATCCTAAAAAATGATTGGGTTAAACAACAAATCACAGAAACAATAAACAACTTCATTCAAGAGAATGACAATAATGAGACAACCTACCAAATCTTATGGGATACTGCAGGAGAAGTTCTTAGGGGAAGTTTTATATCTTTGAATGCCTACATGAATAAAATAGAGAAAGAGGAGATCAATGAATTGGGTATGCAGCTGAAAAAGCTAGAAAAAGAACAAATTGAAAACCCTCAAGTAAATACCAAATTAGAAACACTAAAAACCAAAGGAAAGATTAATAAAATTGAAATTAAGAAAACTATTGAACTAATAAATAAAACTAAGAATTGGTTTTATGAAAAAATCAATAAAATTGGTAAACCTTTGATCAATTTGATTTAAAAAAGAAAGAAGAAAACCAAATTACCAATATCAAAAATGAAAAGGGTGAGCTCACCTCCAGTGAGGAGGAAATTAA
Organism: Bettongia penicillata ogilbyi; assembly: GCA_023548195.1. Taxonomy (NCBI): domain Eukaryota; kingdom Metazoa; phylum Chordata; class Mammalia; order Diprotodontia; family Potoroidae; genus Bettongia; species Bettongia penicillata. The sequence goes on along the minus strand of JAJHZJ010000488.1, from coordinate 2,055,611 downwards.
AACAATAATTAGAAATTACTTTGTCCAACTGCATGCCCATAAATTCAACAATCTAAATGAGATGGATAATATTTTTAAAAATACAAATTGCCCAGATTAACAGAAGAGAAAATTGAATACTTAAATAACCCCATTTCAGAAAGAGAAATTGAGTAAGCCAATGAAATCCCTAGGAAAAAATCTCCAGGGCTAGATGGATTTACAAGTGAATTCTAGCAAACATTTAAAGAGCAGTTAATTCCAATACTATATAGATTATTTGGGAAAATAGGTGAAGAAGGAGTCCTACAAAATTCTTTTTATGATACAAATATGGTTCTGATACCTAAACCAGGAAGAATCAAAATAGAGAAAGAAAATTATAGACCAATTTCTCTAATGAATGTAAGTGCAAAAATTTTAAATAAGATATTAGTAAAAAGAATACAGCAACTTATTATGAGAATAATACATTATGATCAGGAAGGATTTATATCAGGAATGCAAGACTGGTTCAATATTAGGAAAACTGTCAGCATTAGCGATCATATCAACAACAAAACTAACAGAAAGCAATATGATTATCTAGTAGTTGCAGAAAAAGCTTCTGACAAAATACAACACCCATTCCTATGGAAGATACTGGAGAGCATAGGAATAAATGAAATTTTCCATAAAATAACAAAGTATCTACCTAAAACTATCAGCAAGCCTTATATGCAATGGGAATAAGCTAGAAGTATTTCCAGTAAGATCAGGGGTGAAACATGGATATCCATTATTACCACTGTTATTCAATATGGTACTTTCAAGATGTTAGTTTTAGCAATGAGAAGAAAAAGAAATTGAAGGAATTAGAATAGGCAAAGAAGAAACTAAGCTATCACTCTTTGCAGATGATATGATGATATACTTAGAGAATCCCCAAGAATCAATTAAAAAACCACTTGAAATAAAAAAAATGATAAAATTTGACAAAGTTGCAGGTTACAAAACAAACTCAAATAAATCATCTACATTTCTATATATTACTAACAAAGCCCAATAACAAGAGATAGAAAGAGAAATCTCATTTAAAGCTTTGGTAGACACTATGAAATATCTGCAAGTCTACCTGCCAAAACAAAGTTATGGACTATAGGAACACAATTACAAAACACTTTTTGCACGAAGGCAGATCTCAGTAAGTGGAAAAATATCAGTTGCTCATGGATAGGCCAAGCTAACATAATAAATATGACAATTCTACTTAAATTAATTTATTTATCCAGTGCCATAGCAATCAAAGTACCAGGTAATTATTTTCTAGAGCTAGAAAAAAATAATATCAAAATTCATGTGGAAGAACAAAGGTCCAGAATATCAAGGGAGCTAATGCAAAGAAATGCTAGGGAAGGTAGCCTAGCCCTACCTAGCCCTACTATAAAGCAACAAACATCCAAACCACTTGGTACTGGCTAAGAAACAGAGGGGTAGACCACTGGAATAGGTTAGGTACTCAAGACACAGTAGTCGATGAATATAGCAACCTACTATTTGGTAAACCCAAGGATCCTAGTGTTTGGGATAAGAACTCACTGTTTGACAAAAATTGCTGGGAAACCTGGATAACAGTGTGATGGAAACTGGGCATAGACCAATGCCTGACACCGTACACGAGCATAAAGTTCAAATGCATACATGATCTAGGTATAAAGATTGATACTATAAACAAGTTAGTGAAGCAAGGAATAGTGTGTTTGTCAGATTTATGGACAATGGAGAAATTTTTCACCAAATAAGAGATAGAGAACATTATGAAGTTCAAAATGGATAATTTTGATTACACTAAATTGAAAAGGTTTTGCACAACCAAACCCAACGCAACCAAGATTAGGAGGGAAGCAGAAAACTGGGAAAGAATTTTTGCAGCTAGTGTCTGTGATAAAGTCCTCATTTCTATAATATATAGAGAACTGGGTCAAAATTACAAGAATACAAATCATTCCCCATTTGATAAATGGTAAAAGGATATGAACAGTCAGTTTTCAGAGGAAGAAATTAAGGCTATCTGTAGTTATATGAAAAAATGCTCTAAATCACTATTGATTAGAGAGATGCAAATCAAAACCACTGAGGTACTCCATCACACCTCTCAGATTGGCTAACATGACAAAACAGGAAGATGATAAATGTTGGAGAGGATGTGGGAGAGTTGGAACACTAATTCATTGTTGGTGGAGCTGTGAGCTAATTCAACCATTCTGGAGAGCAATTTGGAACTATGTCTAAAGGACTACAACAATGTGCATAGCCTTTGACCCAGCAATATTGCTTCTAGGACTGTATCCCCAAGATGTCATAAAAATGGGAAAGGGTCCCACATGTACAAAAATATTTATAGCAGCTCTCTTTGTGGTGGCCAAAAACTGGAAATCAAGGGGATGTCCATCAATTGGGGAATGGTTGAACAAGTTGTGGTATATGAATGTCATGGAATCCTACTGTGCTATAAGAAATGATGAGCAGGAAGACTTCAGAGAGTCCCGAAAGGACTTATATGAACTGATGCTGAGTGAGAGGAACAGAACCAGGAGAACTTTGTACACAGCAACAACCACAGTGTGTCGGAAATTTTTCTGGCATACTTGGTGCACAGCAATGTAAGGACCTACGAAATTCTCAATGGATTCTTGAGGCAAAATGCCTTTCATATCCAGAGAAAGAACTATGGAATTGGATTGCAGAATGAAGCAGAACTTATAAAGGCTACATTTGTTGCATGTACATGTATTTATATATGTATGTATATGTATTTATATGTATACACACAAACATACATATATATGTATACATATATATATATATATGCATTTGTATTGTTTGTCTAATTATAAAATCATTTCCTTGAAGGCAAGGACCATTTTCTCTAGTGTTATGTTTTGTTTTATGGCTTCTCCCATTCATTTTAATTCTTCTATGCAACATGAGTAAGGTGGAAATGTATTTAATAGGAATGTATTACAGAACCTATATAAGATTGCATGCCATCTTGGAGAGGCATTGGGACTGAGGGGGGAAGGAAGGAGAGGGAGGGGAAAAAATCTAAGATATATGAAAGTGATTGTAGAAAATTGAAAAAAAATAAAATAATTTAAACAATTATCAATGTATTAACCCAACATATTCAAAAAAGTAAATAAGAATACATATAAGTATTCAAAATAAGAAAGAAAATCATAAATGAAATCAAAGTGATTCCTTCTTCATGGGTCCAACTGAACACCTAACTTGCTCTGATGTTGGAATTAAGGATTTATTTTAGGACTGGTCCTGGCTACTGCATATTGCTTTAATCTCTCTGAGCAAAGGTAGTGAGATAATATTTATAAAGTGGTTTGCAAGCTTTAAAGTGATATATAAATACTAGTTATTTGTAGTAGTTGTAAAGGTAATTGACATTTATATATTATCTCATCTAATCATTGGATTCAGTGGCTTCTTAGGTCTCTTTTGTAGAGGGGTGCAAAAGACCTAAGAAGCCATAGAATCCAATGATTAGATGTGACAATACCTGTGTGAGAGAGAAAAAAGATGGAGTATGTTGTTTGGATTTGATGGTTTTTAGAAAATATTGGCAATAAATATATGCTCCAAGGAGGGCACCTCTGTGGAATAGTGGATAGAGTGCTGAGCCTGGAGTCAGGAGGACTTGAATTCAAATATGATCTCAGACACTTAATTTCTGTGTAATCCCGGGCAAGTCACTTAACCCTGTTTGCCTCAGTTTCCTCATCTGTAAAATGAGCTGGAGAAGGAAATGGAAAACTTCTCCAGTATCTTTGTCAAGAAAATCCCAAAGGAAATGACTGAACAGGGGAGCATGGAGACCACCTTCCTATTTGAACCCTTGAACATTTTCCCATGAGGGTTGCCTTCCCTTCTGATTGGCTTGTAAGTTTTGTCAAAATTTGGTCATTATTAAGATAGTTAATACATTTTCCCAGTAGCAATCAAGCAACATTTATTAAGAACCTACTGTGTTCTGGGCATTGAACTAAGTACAGATGGTACAAAGACAAAATCAAAATGGTCCTTGCCTTCAAGGAAATGATTTTATAATTAGACAAACAATACAAATGCATATATATATGTATACATATATATGTATGTTTGTGTGTATACATATAAATACATATACATACATATATAAATACATGTACATGCAACAAATGTAGCCTTTATAAGTTCTGAGGACTTTATCATGGCTTCCATTTTCATCCAGTTGGATCCTTAGGGCAAAGTTGGCTCTCTATTTCAGAGTTCTAGAAACTCTGAGGGACTATGGGTCTCTTTCCTAATACTATCAACTTAAGACCCCATTCTAATGTTTTTAAATACCTCAACCAATTTATTTAAAAATTTTTTTAAATTTAGTTTTTTTTCATTTTAAGTACCAAACTGTCTCCCTCCTTTCCTCCTTCCTCAATCCATACTACAAAAGGCTACAATTTAGCACATTATACATATGTGTGTGTGTGTGCGTGTGGATATGTACATATACGTACATATACATATGTGTGTGTGTGCGTGTGGATATGTATATGTATTATGTATGTATATATGTAAAACCATACTATACATACTCCTATTTATCGATTATTTCCTTGGAGGTGGATGGCATCTTTCTTCATAGGTCCTTTGTAGTTGATTTGAATATCTAGAATAATAAATGTTTATTAATATTAATATAGTAAGTACATTAATACTGTTTATTAATAATGAATTATTATGACTCAGAATGTCATTCATAGTTATCATTCAACCATATTGCTGTTACTGTATGCAACATTCTCTTGGTCCTGCTCATTTCATTTTTCATTATTTTATTTCATGCAAATCTTTCCACAGTTTTTCTAAAATCAACCTGATCATTTCTTACAGCACATTGACTTGTTTAGCCATTCTCCAATTGATGAGCTTCCTCTCAATTTCCAGTTCCTTGTCACCACAAAGAGAGATGCTATAAATATTCCAGAACATGTAGGTTCTTTTTCTTTTCCCCGATCACCTTGGGAAACAGATCTAATAGTGGTATCACTGGGTCCAGAGGGCATACACATTTTTATGTGTGTATCTGGGCAGAATTCCAGATTGTTCTTCAAAATGGTCAGATAAGTTTGCAGTTCCACTGATTAGTGTCCCATGATATGTTTTCTGCAATATCAAGCACCCATTACTGTTATTATCTCCCTTATGCTATTGATAATCTTTAGTTAGTAGTGTCCTTGTTTCTTCTAATTAATCAATTAACATTTGTTAATTTCCTACCATGTGCCAGGTACTATGCTAAGGGCTTAACCATTTATTATCAATTAGCTTTTACAAAGAAATATTTTCTGAGAAGCTGTATAGTAGGAAAAGATGTGCAAATATTTTCCTCTAATATGGTATAGGGTATGATCTCCCCTATATTATCTTGGTCCCTGGGGATAATAAACTCAAATCTGAGGCAGTTTCTTTTCCCCATCAAGTTTATTTTGTTCTCTCTGGCTGCCTTTGATCTACCTCTTTCAGGACTTCCCTCCTCAGTAGGCTTAAATGAGGCCAGCCCAATCTGGCAAGGATTCGGGATCCCCTTCTGGTGGCCTGCTCTTCCTGACCTTTTGAAGTTTCTAGAGCTGCAGACTAGTGTGAATTCTTCCCTTAAAAGCAGGAAAGAACAAAGGCAGAAGCAAAAATAGAGTCCTTCATTTACAAACCTTTTCACCCTACCTAGAGGCTTACACCATGTCTTTCCTACTGCAGCCAGGGAGGAAAGAGGGTCAGCTCTTTCATACAGTCAATGCTTTTTACAAGCATTATCAGTTCCAAAAGAGTAGCCAACTGAAAAGCTTTACTTCATAAAGTAAGCAGACTGGAAACAATACCCACTCATGCTTCAAAGGCCTTGTGGAGCTTGTATGAGGCTGAGCAAGATGGCCTTGGGCAGAGGAGGGCATTAGCAGGTGGATGGGGCACCAGGAAAGGTCTCCTTCATAGTCTTGACAGAAGCCAGGGATTTCAAGAGGTGGCATCAGGAAGAAACACAGTACGGAAATGTAAAGGCACCGAGAAAGGAAGTGGACGATAGTGATGTCCTCTTCTTTACCTCTGCCTCCCAACCTCCTGTCTTCCTTCAAGACTCAGTTCAAATTCCATTTTCTGCAAGATGCTTTCTCCATCCCCTTTCCCAATCCTCAGTGTGCCATCTCTGAAACTGCCTTCTGTTTTTACATTCTATATATGATTATTTTTGTGTTATCGCACTCGTTAGAATGCAAACTCCTTGAATGGTTGGACTTTTCATCTCTTTTTTTGTATTTTTATCTGTCTTGTATTCCTAGTGTTTAGCACAACATCAGGCACATTGCAATCCCTTAATAAATGCTTGTTGACCAAATGACTTTCCTGGAATTGGCTGGATAGTAATGTGAATTAACACAGGGAATGAGAATGTGTAACATGACTGGAAAAATCAGTTGGGGGTCAAGTTGTAAAGACCCTTAAATATCAAATAGAAGAACTTTATGTTTGATCCTAGAAGTGACAGGAAGCCACTTAGAGTTTACTGAGCAGGGGCATGACACAATCAGAATTGAGGTTTGGGGAAATCACTTTGGCAGCTGATTGGAGGAAGGTTTAGTGGAGAGAGATAAATTAGGGAGAACAGCTAGGAGGCTACTGTAGTAGTCCAGCTGAAAGGTGAAGAGGGTCTACACTGGTGATTGCACTGCTGAAGTGCAAGAGTGAAGAGTGAAGAGAAGTCAGGGGCAAGAAAGCTACATTTAATAAATTCAGCAAACATTTATTAAGCACCTACTGTATACTTAGCCCATAGCCATTCAAGACTCACATTTTTGGTTGAATATATCATCTCCACTTGAATGCCCCTTCTATGTTTCATATTCAGCATGTCTAAAACAGCTTATTTTTCCTTTCCTTCCTATTTTTGTTTGTGGCACCATCTTGTTCATCTCAGCAATATTTTTAACTTTTTTCCCTCTTAATCATCTCCTGGAATAGCATTTACCAAGTCCTATCATGGATTCAACCTTCATGACATCATATAGTACTGGCCTTTCTTACTGTCCATGTGGATTATTTCAAAAGCCCTCCAGTAGTTTTCTCTCTTTCCCTCTATGCCCTCCAAATCACCTGTCAAAATTTTGATGGAATGTAAGGTCTTATTGATATGAGTACAATTCTTGGCAATCCAGACTGTGATACATCTCTTGTCCTCCCTACCTGACAGACCAATCTTCTTTTGAGATTATACATTTCTGATGATATCCCTTTCACCCCTTCTCTAATACAATTCTCCATTGGTCACATGTTGCAGGGCAACTAGGTGGCACAGTGGCAAGAGTGCTGAGTCTGGAGGCAGGAATAATCTTCCTGAATTCAAATCCAACCTCAGACACTTACTAGCTGTATGATCCTGGGTAAGTCACTTAATCCTATTTGCCTCAGTTTCCTTACTTATAAAATAAGTTGGAGAAGGAAATGGCAAATCACTCAAGTATCTTTGCAAAGAAAACTCCAAATGGGGTCACAAAGAGTCAGACATGACTGAACAACATATTCACCACAAGCCTCTTCATTTCCCTTTAGTGACCCATCTTTTTATTTTTTTGGAGACAGTCATATTCTATGACTTGAAGCCATGCAGCATTATAGGTAGAATATTAATGCTAAGGGCATTTGATGAATCTTGTTTAGGGAGAATCTCTGGGTTATTAAAAGCACTAAACAATTTCCCAAAGGCTCCTGTCCTCTTCTGTGACAGGAACAATATCTGCTAAGTAGACATGGATAATTTTTCTTAAAAAGTTACTGGGCTGAAAGCAGTCTTCAGATTTGATTGGTTCTAGGGACTAAACTCAGGTCATCGATGTAACGTCCTAGTGTTCCAAGTCCAAAGGTCAATGAAAAGTCAAGAACTTTTTCTTTTGGCTTCTGACCAACAATCCAGGATGGCTAACACAGAGATGAGGATGTTATGCGCAACTGAATCAATGCAGTAACCTTGCTGAGAAATCATGCTATACTATGACTAAGTAAACATAACTTTAAAGTTTCATTGTTAGGTGTTTTATGAGTCTTTGTGCAATTTCAAACCTGAAGCATCTGATATGTCTGAATCAGGTTGGAACAACTTCCACCTGTTTAATTCTAGACACAGCTTATTGACCATCTGTAGTATTTGTTTAAGATAGACATACTGATGGATACATATCCAACTGCATATGGTAGTTTGAACAATTGACATTTTATATTCACTTGATTTTTCCAGTGTGGATAGTTAGGTCAAACTCTTTTGAGTGTTCGCGATTCTCATTTAGGTGGCTCCACAGTGTTATGGAGCCTCATACAATAATCAGCTTAGTATTACTAGCAAAAAGAAGTATCTAGAGGACCTCATCACAAGATCATCATCACAGGGATGATGATGGTAGTAGTTAACATTTATATAGCACTTAACTCTGTGCCAGGCACTGTGCACATACATACACACATAGATATGAATATGCATGTATGTGCGTTATTGTTCAACCGATTTTTAGTAGTATCTCTTGGGGTTTCCCTGGCAGAGATATTGGAGTGGTTTGCCATTTCCTTCTCCAGTTCATTTTACAGATGAAGAAACTGAAGCAGAGTTAAGTGACTTGCCCAGAGTCACACAGCTACTAAGTGTCTGAGGCTGGATTTGAATTCAAGGAGATGAGTATTCCTGCCTCTGGCCCTGGTACTCTCTCCACGGTGCCACCTAGCTGCTGTGTGTATACATGTATATGTGCATGTGTGTATATAATATATATGTATAAAATCTCATATATATAAACTCTCTCTCTCTCTCTCTTTCTCTCTCTCTCTCTCTCTCTCTCTCTCTCTCTCTCTCCCCCCTTCCATCTCTGTCTCTGATCTCTTTCATTTGGACTTTAAATCTCCACGAAAGCAATTTGTGAAAGCATACATCTTCCTATTTCATGTTCATCAAGTATCTTTATTATTAGATCTTTCAAGAAATCTTATATGATTTTGACACGTATGGAAGATACTATGTTGGAAGATAGCCTTTAAAGCAGAATTTTATTTTATGTAATCAAATGCCTTTTTACAGCACATAAGCAATCAGCATGAGGTGGGAGGGGGATTTTAAACATTCTTTAAATCTTTTACTGATTTGGGTGAATGTATAGTTGTGATCTAATGCAGAGCATTATATGTGAAACTTTGACCAAATATTCCCTCTTTCACAAGCATGCTTTCAATGTATGTGAAGATTATTCTCATAAAGATTTTACAGAGTTGGGAAAATAGGCAAACAGGTCAAGAGTACTGATATTTTCTTGGTTAATTTTTTTTATAATAATGAGATCTATATTTCCCCCCCAAGCATTTGTTATCCTTCTATCTTTCATATAGTTTGAGAATTATTTCTTTTATGCCTCCAAAATTCTTTTTGCCTTCAGCACAGACTTCCTCTGTGTATATTTGGTTTGCCCGAGATACTCTCTTTCTTTCTTTTTTTTTCAATTGAAGTTTTCTATTCCTTCACGCAGAACATTGGAGACCCTAAGGTTATAATGCAAATGTGGCGCTTCTCCTGTCATTAATGGAGAAAATAATTTGTTACAGAACTCTTGAGAGAGTTTTTGCATTTTTCAACTGATTTCTTTTTTCTTTTTCATCCTTATATGTCTCCAGGAAGATTTTGCTTATTTGGATGTCTTGTCTTGCTTTCTTTTAACTTGTTTCCTCCTCCATTGTTGTTTTATGAAGTAAAACTTCATAATTTTCCAAAGTTCTCCATAAGATTTTTCAAATGAGTAGAGATTCTAAACTTCTGTTGCTTGTGGCTGCCATATCTCTGACAGAAATCAAGAGATTGCTGTTCTCATAGTGATTCATTTACATAGATTTAAGCATCCTTAGGATATAGTGATAGCCTGTGTTAATATCTGTTCTTTTATCCTTTCCCCAATTTTTTTTCAGCACCAGCACCAACAGGTTTTAAAATTAGGTTGAAGCTGTGTTTCATTGCATGGCAATATCTCCTCATTTTCTTTCTTTCATTTAATTACACCCTTTTAATTTTTTCTCTAACACATTGACAGTCTTATTGAACATAGATGGCTGATCCGGGAATAACTAATACATAAAAAAACAATTGTTTCCTGTCTGTTAAAATATAATCAGTTTCTTTATTTATGATGTTATTTGGTGTTTACTGTATCCAGTACCTCATACTCATAATATGTAGATGTAAGGTTTTTACTGGTCTTATTTCTGAACTATGTTTTCTAACATTTTTCTCTATCTCCCTTCAATTTATGCCTATTACCTGTGTATTCAAAAATCAAGAATGCGCTGATTTAATTTGGAAGGTCTTCTCAAGTTCACATTAGAGCTTCTTTATCTCCTAAAACTCTACAAAATATATTGGAATAAAAGTTATAATTATTTATATATTTATATTTATATAATTATGGTGACCTTTTGATAAATGATAACATGTCACTGTAATGTAAGATGACCAAATATCCCATGAAATGATGTTCCTTGTTGCTCTTGGAGAAGTGATAAAGCCAACTCTTCTATCTCTCTCTCTCTATCATCTATTTATTTATTTGTCTTTCCAAAGAGAAACTGTGAGCTATCTTTCTATCCTTCCAAACTTCCTTTTATCTTCTGGGTTCATTTATAGCATTGACTAGGAGCTCATATTTAGAACACCAATAGCTAATATTACATTTATTGGTGGTCTAACAATTATGATTCTTGGCACCTTTTGCCCCCCTTTCTGCTACTCTGCCACCACTAACACTGCCATTATGCATGAACCATACCAGTCCTCTGCCTGCCAGTGCCCCCTCAGTCTATAAGGTCCATGAAGGCAGGGAACATATCTTATATAAAATGATGTATTTCCCTAGTATCTAGAACCACAGTTCACATATTATGTGCTTAAGAAAGGTTTGTTGAATTAAATGGCCTTGCCCCCACTCCTTGCAACATTGTTTTTTCCAATTCCTTTTTTGCCTTATGATCTGTCAGGAAAGAGCTTATAAAGTGAAACAGAGGCTTATGAAACTATAGACCTGACAGGCTGGCCAAAGGTCTATGTTTCATAACTCTTCATTATGGCTTCAGACAAGACTGTATTTTATTAATTTTCCATTTGATTTGTTGTTCCTTATCAGGAAAGTTCTTTCAGAATTTCAGATACACATGAGTAGCTCATGAAGGCCTAGAAAGAACCAGAATGACCTGGCAGTAGAGCCACCTGAGTAAAAATGCCCAGAGTAATCTGGGATGCCACCAGAGGATTGCATTTGGCTTTATGGGGAGTGAAAGGGATGGCACAGATCTGGGCTTTTTCCTCGAGGAACTCCTCTCTCCTAGAGGCTTGCTGATGAAGACTGAGGCTAAAATAGCATGTGTCCAGGTGGTTCATGGCAGTTAACCTGGAGGAGGATTACAGGATAAATCTTCCACCAAACGGGAACCTTGGGGAGGGTGGTTGTCCTGGCTTGTCTATTGGGTGGGTGAAAAGTGAAACAGCTGGAAGAGATGTCTCCTATTGGTGGGAGAAGGTGAAAGGATACAAGGGGGTAGCTGAATGGGAAAGAGGGAGACTTCTCCTTGTCTTCTGTAGCTGCATAGTTGGTGGATAGTCTTGTAGCTGCCACTTATGTGTGTTTTGTCCTATGCCATCCCTGTGCTGAGGTGCCATTGCATCTTGAAATAGACCTGGGCTAAGTGAGCACCAGGACTTAGAACTTATTTTTTAGAGGGAGGATTCCTTCTCCCTACTATGTTCAGGTGAAGAGGTTGGTTTTTGTAGGTACCTGCAAGTAATGCCAGGAAAGCATTTACTTTTCCAAGAATGGGGAAATGCCAGGTTTCATTTTCTCCAGCTCTATGTCCTGAGGGGCAGGGTAGATCTATACACCCCTCTATGGCACATTATATACTCACAAGTGATGTACATAGGAGTCCAAAACCTGCAAAGGCTGTGATTCTGTAGGAGAGCTTCCACATTGCAAACAGATAAGAACCTGCTATACCAGGACTGATAATAATAGTAGAGAGTGCTTTGAGGTTTGCAAGTACTTTACACATATTGTCTCATTTGAATTCCACAATGACCCTGTGAGGTAGGTGTTATTATTTATCTCAGTTGTGTAGATGAAGAAAATGAACTGAGAGAGGTTAAGTTGCTCATGGTCGCACCGCTAGTAAGTGTTTGGATGAGGTTTTTAACTCAGGACTTTCTGATTCTAAATCCAACACTATCTGCTGGGCTGCCTCACTGCCTTAATGAAGACGGTGATACCAATCATGAATTCTTCCTACTGCCAGTGTTTCCCTAACCTGATTTTAAATTTCAGGTTTGGGGATATTTAATTTTTATCTTTCCCCTTCCCCTTTTCCCTTCCCTTCCCCCTCTCCTTCCTTTTTCCTCCTTCCTCCTTTTTCTTCTCCTCTTTTTTTCTTTGTATTCCTGTGTGTTCGTCCTTTGTTGCTAAAAAAGACCATGCTATCAGAGAAATGATGACATGACTTGCACTTGGCTTTGTTTTTGAGTGAGGGAGTTCTGTGCAGATCATCAGCCTCACTTCTCTTCCAGAGCCATCTGAATCCAGTGACCAGGTATTCATCAGGATGACTGCAGATGACCCAGGATGAGGCAATGGGGTTAAGTGACTTGACCAAGATCACACAGCTAGTGAGTGTCAAGTGACTGAGATGAGATTTGAACTCAGGTTCTCCTGACTCCTGCACTGGTGCTCTATCCACTGCACCACCTAGTTATCCCTTTGCATTCCTTAGCACAGTGCCTGACACATAGCAATTATTTAATAAATACTTATAGAATGACTGACTATGAATGACTTATATTTTGTGACTATCTATGTGACCTTGCACAAGTTACTTAAATTTTCTGGGCCTCAGTTTTTGGTAAAATAAGTATGTTGGATTAAATGAACTCTAGGGTTTTTTTAAATCATATGATAAGAGAGGGTGCTGATGGATGACAGTTTTTAAGTTTTCCTTTTACTTTGGTCATGCATACGTGTTCCCTCAATTCTATAATCAAATGCACAATAATATACGGGCACAAAAATATTCTAACAAAAGATAGTGGGACATAGGCATTCAAGTGAGATGGCAGTGTTACACGAGGAAGGGGGAGAGGGTAGACAGAACTATTTATTTAGCTCTTTGTTGGCTGAGCTGGAATGAATTTTCATTACTGCCTTGCAGAGTAAGGTTTCTCTGGTCCATGGAGCTTAAAGCCAGACTCTTTGGAACCATTTTTGTCTTGGTTGGTTTATATGAAGATAGATTGTGAACATTCATAAACATCTTATGGAGCAGGTTGAGGACAAATAGCAAATAAAAGATAAGCTTCCTTTATATTATTTTTTCCTAAACAAAATTTTAGTGTCTACACATTTATTGTGACTAGAGAGAAAATGATTTCCATTACGAGGTTGCCAGCCCAGCATACTGAGTCTTTTATTGAAGTTTATGGGAATTACATTGGAAGCCAATGTGTGCCAGGTCACATGTGAGTATTTATGAGCACCCAGTAGGCACTGTTTTCTATCAGTTGTGTTGGCAGCAAATTGGGGCCCATTGTTGCTCTTGAAATGAAAATATTCCTTTTGTAGTCACAGAAAAATCTCTGTGAATTGGGTTGTATAGGATGCTCAGGTACAGGTGGACTGCCAGCTTTTTCAGCCTTCTGCTTTGATTTGTCAACATGGTCTCCCTCAGAGAGTTTCCCTCCTATAGCTTTATTTAATTTATTTTTTCCAATTCTGAACTTAAACATCATCTGAAAGGAGCACTTCTATTTGCACAATAGAACAGAGAGGGTTGTCCATTAGATTGTGAATCTCTGCCATAAAAGCTTTTCTTTTTAAGCATATAATAAATGGAATATGTAACTTTCAGAGCTGCCCTACTTGTTTGTGATTCCTCTTGTTCTCTTATCTTCCTATTCTCTTCTTCCCTCCCTCCCTCTCTCCCTTCCTTCCTTTCTCTCCCTCTTCTCTCTTTATCCTTCCTTCCTTCCTTCCTTCCTTCCTTCCTTCCTTCCTTCCTTCCTTCCTTCCTTCCTTCCTTCCTTCCTTCCTTCCTTCCTTCCTTCCTTCCTTCCTCCCTTCCTTCCTTCCTTGTTTTTTTTTTTATCAACTCTATCCCAACCCCCAACTCCCACTCCCTCCCCTCCTTATCTGGCACACAATGGGTTTTTATTAGATACTAGTTGATGGACTGATCGGTCTCCCTGAAACATACAACTTCAAAGGGTTGCATGACTTGTGTAAGGAACAAATGAGGTAATTTACAAAGTGTTTTGCACAGTATTATCTGCCATGATCATGATAATAATTATTATCATTCACTATAATTGCTAGATTTCTCTCCATGTTCCCATGATCATGACCAGTCTGCCAGGCCAGGATCTCAACCTCCAACCTGGTAGACACCACCCCTGAGGCCATTTCTTGGTCTTCTCAATGGATTGGGAGAGTAGACGCTTGTTTTCCCTCCTAGTTTCTGGGAACAATAGTTTCTCCCTTTCCTTGTCTTGGTCCCACAGTTCCACACACTCTTGACACTTTGCCTGATATCTTCCCCTCCCTATGTTTGTGCACATCCCCTTTGCCTGATATCTTCCCCTCCCTATGTTTGTGCACATCCCCTTTGCCTGATATCTTCCCCCCCCTATGTTTGTGCACATCCCCTTTGCCTGATATCTTCCCCTCCCTATGTTTGTGCACATCCCCTTTGCCTGATATCTTCCCCTCCCTATGTTTGTGCACATCCCCTTTGCCTGATATCTTCCCCTCCCTATGTTTGTGCACATCCCCTTTGCCTGATATCTTCCCCTCCCTATGTTTGTGCACATCCCCTTTGCCTGATATCTTCCCCTCCCTATGTTTGTGCACATCCCCTTTGCCTGATATCTTCCCCTCCCTATGTTTGTGCACATCCCCTTTGCCTGATATCTTCCCCTCCCTATGTTTGTGCACATCCCCTTTGCCTGATATCTTCCCCTCCCTATGTTTGTGCACATCCCCTTTGCCTGATATCTTCCCCTCCCTATGTTTGTGCACATCCCCTCTCCTCATCCCAGATTCCATTATGGTAGCATTATTTCCCAAGGGGGAAACGTGAAAAAGAACACTGCATATACTTTCCCTTTGCAAAAACCAAGGAAAATAAAGCTTTTATTCTGTTACTTCTTTTTTGAGGGGGAGGGAATTCCAAATAAAGTATATTTAAAAACACATTTGTAGACAAAATGACCCGGGGGGATGAGGGACTGCTTGTACAAACTGGTGGCACAGCGGATGTAATACCAGACTTGGAGTCAGGAAGACCGAACGTGAAATCCTGCCTCGTATAGTCGCTAGCTATGTGACCCTAGGCAAATTACTTAACGTTGCTCAGCCTGGTCCACTCAACAGCAACCTCCTGGGGACTCCAGGTGAGCGCCCTGAGACTGCGGAGGCAGCTAGCGCTAGACCTCAGTTTCCCCCGCTGTCTGAGCAGAAGCCCGGAACCTATGCCTGCCCAGGCTGCCTGGCGCCGATCACGCAGACTCCCTGGGGCTCCCCTCTGCGGGCTCTCGGGGTGCAGGGGCCTTTGTACCCGAAAAAGGGGCTGTTGTGCAGATGGGCTGCGGAGGTGCCGACTTGGGCTTCAGCCAGAGTGCCAGGAGCGGCCGCCGCAACGGTGCTGGCCGACTCGGACCGCACCATCGCTTTCCACGCCATGCCCCCAGCAGCCATGGAGCTGGGACCTCTTCTTTGCTAATGCGGGGTACTAGTGGAGACTTAAGACAAGGCTACTACCCACCGCTGCCTCAGTTCATCCCTCCGGGCTTTCTACCAGGGAGCTACTATAACCCCCCTCCTCTCTCGATGCCAAAGAATCGCCTGCCACCCTGACTGATGTCTCGGACCCGGGCGTGTTGTGCGAGCACAGACAGCCGTCTCCCCAGGATCCGGTCAACTGAGTGCCCAGATGGGTCCTTAGGGCACACCCTGTATGCAGGGAGTGTTGACCCTGCCACCCGGCTGCACCACCAGGGGCAAAGGAACAGGTGCCACCAAAGGGTGCTGACAGTGACTAGTTAAATGTTATATTAGGATGTCTCATTGACTCCAGATGATTAACCTGAGAAAAATGGGACCCAGGGATGGCCATGCTAGGGACAGGAAAGACAGAGGAGAGGTGTGTTCCCATTGGGGAGGGGAAGATGGGACTTCACTGGGCCAAGAATGAATTTAGTGTTTTCCCAGCAGAAGAGAGAAGGGGTCGGTCAGCCCGAAGTTTCTCCAGAGATTCGTTTACCACTTTACTTGGCCCACCGTTCCTTCTGCATTTTGGAACGGACCAGCTGTAGGCAAGTTCCTAGCTCCCAGGAATGAAGACTACTCTCCCCCCTTAGATACCCTAATCATAGGCCAAAGACGAGTTGGGGGCAAGATGCAGCCTCATTTGTTGAAATCATCAAAGTGAAATAAGGTCCCAACTTCCTCCCTTTCCTTTCTCGCCCCTACTCAGGGCCCCTCCACTTTGCAGCCTCTGCTGGGTCACCAGGCTGAGCTGTCCCCTGCTTCACTGGGGAGCCCAGTTGCTTCAGAGACAGATGTTTCTTGTTTGAAGTCCGTTGTAGGCCCCATTTCTTTGACTGCGAAATTTAATTCTGTTCCACCTGGAGCTGTTTGTTGCTGTATGGTGATTGCTAGGTGAGGAAGTTTGTTCTAGGGCTCTAGTTTGGACCTCAAACAGAATGAAGCTGTGTAACTTGTAACCTCCACCACCCCCTGCTGTGGGGGGACGATTTACTGTTTTAGTAAAAAATAAATAAAACAAAAACAGTCATCCTTCAGCCTCAGTTTCTTCATCTGTAAAATGTGCATAATAATAGGATCTACTCCACAGGATTATCTCCAGGTATTGTGGCACAGAGGAATGAATCAGAGGACTGGTGCTGAAATGTCATTCCTGTCATTTACTTCCTGTGTGAAGCACTCAGACCTCTTGAACCTCGACT
This sequence comes from Bettongia penicillata ogilbyi, assembly GCA_023548195.1. Lineage (NCBI taxonomy): Eukaryota > Metazoa > Chordata > Mammalia > Diprotodontia > Potoroidae > Bettongia > Bettongia penicillata. Next base: position 2,038,528 of record JAJHZJ010000488.1, on the reverse strand, counting down.
GGAAAATGAAATGGTTGGACTAGGTGCTCTCTGAAGTTTCTTCCAGGTCTCGGGCAATGTTCCCATGATATTCTATGGAATAAGTTAATATTTAATTCTATGTACTATATTTAAAGTGTTTTGTAAACCATTAAGTGTTATATAAGTGTTAGCTGTTGTTATTAATTACTGTTCTATAGCTGACTTCCAAATTCTTTACCAAAGGTTTTCTCCCTTCTCCCTTACCTATATGCAGCTTCCACTAGATTGTGCATGACAGTACATGAATTGTATCAGTCCTACAACACATTAGGGCCTCCTTAACGAAATCCATAATTATTTAAAAGACATCAGCCTAACAATTCACAACGAAAAACTAGAATGGTGAAAAATACTTATTGCCAGATTATGAGAGATCATTTGATAGTCAGTCCATTGACTTAGCTTCTCAATGGAAATGTCTGAGACAGATGGATGATACAGCTGGATATTGGACCCAGAATTCATTAGGAAAAAGAAAGTAACTTAGATTGCACTTGGGGAATTGCTCAGTACTTTTAATGATCCAGAGCTACTTTCTGGTGTCAAAAACAAAGAAACATGTTTTCAACACCAATGTAAACCCTGTAATTACGAATCTCATTTAGGAGGCTCTGTAGTGTTCTGAGGCTTGATGCAGTGAGTGCAGTATCAGCCACAAAAAGGAGTAGCTGGAGGATCTCACTATCTCTAGCAAGTCTCTCCTTAACTTAAATTCTGCCTTTATCTCTCCCATGACAATGGCGAACAGCTTCAGCGATGAGAATACATCCCATGTACATCTTTGTGATTCATGTCTACATTCTCCCATATGTATACCCTGGGAGTTCCATATAATATTTGGGGGGGGAGGGATTTCTCTTGACATTCCAAGGATACCAATGGGACATGTTAAAATTGTCAGTTTATCCTTTACACTCACCAAGTGATCAACCTATCTTATTTTTCCATCATGCATTTCTTCCCATATAATTCTTGATCTATACTATGTTGCAGATTTATAACATTCACCAGGTGCCTCTAAATACACTTCAGATGATCCTCAATTTCAGTCCTTCAGAGATTTTTGTGTGCCATGACTAACAGCCATACAATACCACCAAAAGAATATTTGTATTAAAAAGATTAAAAAAACTTGAGATCATTAAATGAAGGTTATCTCAAAGGTTGTTCAATCTACTTGCTTCCTTTTCTTCATTTCCTGGCCTAATTTATGGTCTATCTATTAAAGACATATTGATTGATAAGCTCAATAGGTTGCCTATTCAACTATATATTACAATGTAGACAATAGGCACTCTCCATCCACTTGGTTTTTCTGACTTGATAGGCCATATTTTTGAATGATTATGCATCTCAGTTTGGAGGCTCTAGAACATATATATTAGGTGCAGAACTGATGGTGACAACCTATTAGTTCTGGTTCAGTGACCCCAAAAAATGTTTACTTAGTTCTTACACACAAGGATATGTAACAAGGGCACAGTGGCATTTACCTTGTATAGATATGACTCCTTTTATCTCCATAGGGAAAAGTCTGTTCATCAAGGTAGCATAGTCTTCAGACATCCATCAAGTCAGGGACACCCCTACTTTACATGTATGGGACCATTTGTGTCCCTAGATAACCAGAAAACTACATCCATACAGCTAGAGGTTGTTTGGAACCTGCATCAAGGGAGGTAAACTTGAATCTTTCCCCACTCGCAGGCCAACCAACTCCTAGCTTTGTCCCTTTTCTTTTGCTACCCCTATTTGAGGTGAAGGGAAACTCTGGTAGATTCTGTTTCTACGTACACGAAGGGCATCTTTGATGAGGATATTGAAAGGGAATGGGAAGCCTTCTTCAAATGACATTCTACAGAATAGCATATCTTTACCATCACATAACTGAAAGATGCAGACAAGAAAAGATTCCATTATATTTACTCTTTGTCAGACGCAAAAATGCATTTGATTTGATAGGAGCAAAATGTACTTTAAAAGTCCTTCTCCAACACATGCAAAAATTATACAAGATTCCATGAAAAGAACAACACCAGAGATAACCTTGTTCAACAACCCTCTGATCATTAATATCAGGTTAGGCAAAAACAAGGAGATGTATGTTGATCACCGAGGGTATTTATCACTCATTTTCATAGGAGAGATGCAGGTAGAGTTCTAGTTGCTAGAGATGAGGAGGTCCTTCTCTGCTCCTTTTTATGGATGACATTGCACTCACTGCATCAAGCCCCAGAACGCTGCAGAGCCTCCTAAATGAGATCCATAATTATAGGGTTTATGCTTGTGTTGAAAGAAAACATGTTTCTTTCTTTGCTTGTTTTTGACACCAGAAAGTAGCTCTGGATCATTAGAAGCACTGCACAATTCCCCAAATGCAATCTAAGTGACTTTCTTTTTTCTTTTGAATTCTGGGTCCAATATCCAGCTGTATCCTCTGTCTCAGACATTTCCATTGAGAAGCTAAGTCAATGGACTGACTTATCAAATGGCCTCTCATAATCTGCCAATAAGTATTTTTCATCTATCTGGTTTTTCATTATGGGTTGTTCAACTGATGTCTTTTAAATAATTATGGATTTCATTAAGGAGGCCTTAATGTGTTCTATGATTGATACAACTCATGTACTATCATGCACAACCCAGTGGAAGCTACATATAGCTGAGGGAAAAGGAAGAAAACCTTTGGTAAAGAATTTGGGATTCAGCTATAGAATATTAGTTAATAATAGTACTAGCAATGGACATTTATATAAGGGGCAACTAGGTGATGTAGCAGATAGAGTACTGGACTTGAAATCAGAAAGACTCATCTTTTTAAGTTCCAATCCAACCTCAGACACTTACTAGATGTGTGACCTTGGGCAAGTCACTGGTTTGCCTCAGTTTTTATCTCTAAAATGAGCTGGAGAAAGAAATGGCAAAGCACTCTAGTATCTTTGTCAAGAAAACCTCAAATGGGGTCACAACGAGTCAGATATGATTAAAATGACTGAGCAACCCCAACACCGTCTACATAGCACTTTATGATTCATAAAATACCCCAATATGTAGTGCTGAAATGAATATTCACACAGAGATTACATGTGACCCTCTGAGGGGGATGCAAATCCTTTTGAGTACAGAATATTTTTATTTCTACAAGTGATGCTCTATGGTGGGGAATAATCAAATTCCATAATCTCATTTCATGACCTCTAAAGTCGATACAGAGATGTATGTTAGGTACAAGCGGGCTGCAGCATATTTTCAATCATGACTTACATGCATGCAAGAGATAGCATTCAAGAAATGTATCATCTGAAAAGGGATTGGGCAGGAGATGTAGTAAGAATAAAGGATAACAAATGGACAGCTCAAGTATAGCACTGATGCCCATAAAAACATAAAAAAAGTCTTAGGGGAAGGCCTTTAATTCACTAGAATTATTAGAAGCACTGCACAATTCCCCAAATGCAATCTAAGTGACTTTCTTTTTTCTTTTGAATTCTGGGTCCAATATCCAGCTGTATCCTCTGTCTTCTAATTCACTGGGTGGATTCTTTGTGGAGAACATAGATAATGATCACATGGAACGAGAAAGCATAGATGGGTTATAATTTACACCAGTGGAGGGGAAACCCTCAGCAATGATAAGCTCATAGGTGATTGAAGTATGTGCCAGGGACTATGCAAGGTTCTAGGGATGTAAAGATGTAAAAATGTCTAGCCTCAAGGAGCTTGTACTCTATGAAGAAGCATACACATACACACACACATATTATGTGTATATATGTATCTATTTGTGACTATTAGTAGTATAGGCTGCATGAGACACCTGACTTCTAGTCCTCCCTCCTTCCTACTAGTTAGCTGTGTGACTTAGTTGCTCAACCAATAAAATGGATAATATCTCACATCATCTTTGGATGTTCTTTCTACATTGAAGACCCATGATTTCATATCAAAATTGTTATTTTTCCTATCACTTAGCTATATATCTTTGGGGAAACCACCTTAGTTGCTTAACTTATAAAAAGGGTAAAAATATCTTATATGACTCTCTCTATATGGTATCATATATTACAAGGAAATATATATACACACATAAATAATATATATGCATATATACTTATATATATCGCCTAGAAATAACTAAGCAGAGTAATAACTATTTTCTACAAGCATCAAGGGAACCAGAAACATTGATCCTTAGAGCTAATAATTTCCTTAGGAATCACTTAGTCTAATTCTCTTTTTTTTACACTTGAGAAAAACGAGGCCAGGTGCTAAATGACTTGCTGAGATTACAGAGCCAGTTAAAGGCAGAGATAGGGCTAGAACACAAGCCTACTCCCTCCATGTCTGGTCCTTTTAATTGTTTCATCACAACATGTATGGTATCTTTTCTCTTGGACTTTTCGGTAAGTATCTAACCTTGGAATTCTTTCAACCAAGTTTCAAGACGTGTCTACTTAGCCTCAAGTTGGAAATGGAAAGGTTTGGTCTCTATTTACCTTTATGTATTACTACATCTACTATGCTCACCCTTGTGCCTAATTAATTTCATTGGCTAGTTATTATCCTCCCAGCTGTGCTTCTGACTTTCGGGACTTCAGCACTCTTCATTGGCTACAGTCTTGCCCTGGAATTTCCCTTGGGGTGTAAGGCTTCCTCACTCTGGAACATCTAGCTGTGATGCCAGCTCCCTTCTAACATTGGTGAATTCCTTCTAGGGCCTCTGTTTTGGGAAGGGGATCAGACTGGCCAGCTTTCATTCCTCTCTTAGCTGTGCTTGTAACATTCTGGACTTAAATGCTGTACTCCCAGGTAGGAACCATCCCCCTCCTCTTTCCCCTTTCACTTCCCTTTTGTTCTTCCATCATTAAAGCTCCTTGACGGGAGAGATTGTCTTTCTTTTTCTTGTATTTGTATCAAAGTACCTGGTGCATAATTAGTCCCTGATGAATGTTTGTTATTTACCTACTTAGAAGACAGACGTGGTCTCTGTTTCCTGAACGCTCAAAGGTGTAATGCTTACTTATACTTTCGTTAGGGCACTTATCACATATTTCCTGGTACTATAGTGTCTCATCTATATCAGATTACATACTTCATGAAGGCAGGAGCTGTGGCTTACTGTGTCTTGGCATATAATAGATATTCAGTAGTCATTGAACGAATGATGATGATGATAGGAAGGGATGAGTGAAAAGATCTGGCTTCATCAATTTCTAATTTTACTTGCTAGATTGTAAGCATTGTATTTGATCTATGACCTAAAACAAAACAATGTAATTGTCCATCTTCCAAACATGTGTTGATTGAGCCTCATGGATACTGCAAGGATAGGGATAAATATGTAGGTATCTAGCAGCAAGAATGTATTGAGATGTTTCTGATCCCACCACCCTCCAGCATTCCATCACAGAGAGCCCTTGTATACCCCTCTCACCCCTTTTCCCAAGGCTAAAAAGCCACTATCGATGGATAGCTACAGCAGCTTTTTGACAAATAAAATACTACATATTAATATTAATAAATTTTACATAATGCAGTTCTAATTTTATGACTACTAGTTGTATAGGCTGCATGACACAGTGAAAAGAATGCTGTAGTAGGATGTGGGATGCCCGAGTTCTAGTCCTCCCTGCTTCCTAACAGTTAGCTGTGTGACCTTGGGGAAACAACCTTAATTGCTAACCTATAAAATGGGTAATATCTTACATGGCTTAAGACACAGAGGCTGGAGATGATCTTTGGATGTTCTTTCTACATTTAAGACCTTTGATTCATATCAAAATTGTTCTTATAATTAAATACTGAATTTTTTTTACTATAAATTAAAGTCTGATTTATCTTCCTAATAAATCAGATTTTTTTTAAAGATTGGCTTTTTTTTTTTTACTAAATATTACTGGAATTAAACCAATAGCTCTTAAATATCATTTCACAGATATGAGTTAAATATAACATGCTTGCTATCCTAGCATCTAAAGACGCTACTGCTTGACTCATTGCCGGTAGTAATGACTTCTGAATTGCTTTTTCAGTAGTGGTAGGGACTGGACATGAAAAGTGAAGTATCATCACCTCTCTCCCTCTCTGTCTCTGTTTCTTTCTCTCTGTCTCTGTCTCTGTCTCTCTCTCCTTCCTTCTCTAGCCTCACTCTGAGAAACAATCAAAACTTTGAATACTTTGAAAACAGTCCTCCAACCTGTAGCCTTTAAAAGACTGATTAGAATGGAAGGGGTAAGCTCCACTGAAAAATTTAATTTCACCACCAGGAGTGGCTAAATCAGATATGAGCCTGACTTGGTTCAACGTAAGGAAAGGGAATTGGGCAGTCTCACATTCTCATAGTGGCACCTTCTGCCCCTAAACCCCTAAAAAAAGGAAGGACCTAGCTCTGGTTCTCAAGACAGAAGATAACATTGTAATCCCTCTCTCTACCCTGTTTTAGATTGCCGATGTTACTACTCTTGTTAGTTTAAGATTTAATCAGAATAGCCCTCAAACTTCCTTTTTCCAAGGAAAACTTTCTGAGCCTTAGTTGGGTTAAGCAGGATATGATAGAATAAGTTGTGTAAATAAGCAGTCATATTATGACATAGTGTTTATAATCCACAAATGGTGTAAAATCAATATGTAATGGAATGACTACCATGTGGATACACTCATAGCTTCTCTCTTCATAACTTCATAGCTTTAAGAGAGACATATTTCACGGTTTTTTCTGGGGCGGGTGGTTTCCATTAACACTGCCCTGTTCCTCCAGTCCAAGAGAGATCCATCAGTACAGCATAGTTCCCAAAGGCTGTTCCATTCACTACTTCCAGCAGGGTAAAAGTTAAGCTATATGAAACCCATCATCAACTCAAGTTGACTTTACTCCCCCTCATTGTATGGTGACATGGCCCTAGGAAAATGTTGGCACAAAAGAAAAGCTTCTCCAGTTGATTTGCTCCTTGCCAGCTACCCCACTTGGGTCTTAACCTTAGACTCTCCTGCCATGAATCTGTTGTTGTATAAAGGCACCACAGTTTCATAAGTGGAAATGTTTTCCATGAAGGTCACCATTTATTCTCTCACCTTTCACTTCCTCTGTCTTTCTGTGTTCTAGAATACCCCCTAACACCTCCCCCTGGGGATTAGGGTTTTCTAGAGTCACTCTGGCTTTTAAAATCGATGTTTTGCCTTGTGGGCATGCCTATAGAACTTTCTCAGAGATTGGTCTTTCCTGCCCAGATGTTTTCAACAAAAGAAAGGGGTCAAATGAGAATGAGTATGTTTGTTGTAAAGAAGTCAATGCCTCATCACATTTCATCCTGCATTTATCTTGCAGCTACTTTGTCCCCTATCCCTTTTCCTGTAAGTCTCTGACCATCTATATAAGGGATTTTAGAGAACATCCTGTCCTCTAAATCCAATGTCATTTCACAGAAACCCCTGAGGCAAAGAGGAGAAGTGCTTGGCCCAGTCACACAGCTAGTTTATAATAAAACAGGACAGAAACCCATGTCTTCATCTCAATCCAGGCAGCTATGTGATGGACTCAGTGGGTAGAATATTAGAACTGGGATCAGGAAGACCTGAGTTCAAATCTTGCAAGTCACTTAACCTGTCTTAACCTTGATTTCTTCATGTGTAGACACCTCCCTCACAGGGTTGTTGTGAATATCATATGAGTTAATATACATAAAACAAACTTTACAGTATTATATAAATGCTAGCTATTATTATTAATTATTGTTTGCATTGTACCATGTTGCAGGTATGGGAGAGTTTTTGTAGGCAAGGAAAATATTTGGAAGTCTATTCTTGATATTTTTAAGATTCAACTGCAGGCACCATTTTGAACTATACAATTTTTCTACATTTGAACTGATGAGGTCCTGTCTCCTTTCTTGAGACCAGTAATTTAACAGTTAAACCATTCTCTACCTCCACTTGACATCAGGATGAAGTGAGACCCAGATGATATCTCCCCAGAGATAGCTTATCAATCATCAAGTTAATATGGTTTAGGAGGAGAGGACAAATTCATAGATTAAAAAAAATCGTTTCTTTATTCTTATGGTCAACACCAGATACAACTTTCTAACAAACAATTATTCATCTAAAAGCACACCTGGATCCTGTGAAAAGTTCACAGTACATAGCAGGGGACTTGGGTTACAATTTAATAATGCAGAAAATCCATCATTAGAAAAACAGGAGGGTGTATGCTCTCTGGGAGCCCGGTGGTAAGTAATCCCCTGACATATACAGATGTCTATTTAAACATGTTTATATTGCAAAGTGTAGAATAATCTCTTTCCAATCACTCTTAATGGCTTTCCCTCCTCCCTGCTTTCTTTTTTCCGTCCTAGTTAAAGTTTGAAATTCAGCAACTAGGTTACAGCCAATTTTCTTCCTTACTCTTTTGAATGACCTAATCCAGCTCCCCTGGATGCATCCTACATATAAGAGTCCTATCCCAAGGCAACAGATTAAATATAGTATAGCATTAGGAGGACAAAAATCAGAATGTATTATTTTTCTGACAGCCAAGCTTCTTAGTTGTACGATAAGTTGTTTTTTTTCTTTTTCTTTTTTTTAAATAATCTATTAAGGCATTAGGAAAACCTGCCAGTGGATGAAAAAAGACTTCCCACACAATGCAAGGTAGACTTTGGATTTTTTCCCCCTTTTAGAACAGGGAAGGATGGAACAATACCTGAGATTTTCTTGATATTGGGAACTCCCACTGAAGCCTTTCCTCTGTCAGTGTGGATTAGTGTCTTCTTTGTAGTTTAAAGTCTTTTAACATGGGTTCCTTCACCTGAGGTTTATGGACTTGTTTTTAAAAAAATTGGTAACTGCATTTCAATGTAATTGGTTCCCTTTTATCCAATGTATATTACTTTACACATTTAAAAGCATTATTTTTAGAAGGTGTCCTTAGGTTTTATCAGACTGCCAAAGAGGGCAATGACACAGAAATGATGAGGAACTTTTGTCTTAAAGAATTACCTAAGAGTACTAAGAGGTTAAGTTTTTGCCCAGGGTCACACAGGAGGCAGGACCAAACCCAAGTACTCCTGACTAGTAGACCATCTTTCTATCCAAAACACCATATTGCTTCTTGGTCTTAACATTCTATCTGATCATACCTGATCGTTACAAAATGTTGGTTATGAACTACAGAAATTCCTAATAAACACTTGGATATGCCCATGTGTGTGTGATGGCAAGCCACAGGAAGGCAAGCCATGAAAATTGCTCCTCAGGTTTGAACACACATTTCCCTGTTAATAATATTTGTAATTTACAGATTTGCTACCCATTCCTCCACCCACCCAATTCAAAGCTCTTCTAGCATAGTCCTTGTTGATCTTCATAGGAAATGTAATTAAGAGGGGGGGAGACATTTCTGAGATAATTTATTCATGACCTAGGATCCTGAGGTACAGAGAAGCTGGATGACCTGTCCAAGCTCAGTAGTAACAGACAAAATTTCTTAAGGTTAGAACCCAACTGGTGACTCCTTCTGCCTGACTGTCTCAGTCAACATTGGTTAGCTGTTGTAGCAAAATTATATTTATAAAATCACAGATTTAGTAGCTGGATAAAATCTTAGAAGTCACCTAGCCTAACCACTTCATTTTGTTGATAAAACTGAGGCTCAGAAAGGTTCAGTGGATTTTCCAGTGTTACACCTGTGGCAAGTGGCAGAGCTGGACTTTGAACCCAGGGCCTTTGATTCCAAATCCTGTTATTTCTACCTCACTATTCTATGTGTGATGGAGACTGACTGCTGAAAATCCATCATACCTGCCTGACGAAGTGGGAAGTGAGATCCCTCCACACCTGCCCCTGGAAGTGTGAAGGACAATTGAAAGATTCCTGATACGCTGGCAAGCTTTGACAGGTAGAGGGAGATAATTAAGGCTATCTCTTTAAAGCCTCCTCTGTGAGCTATTTTTCTGCCAAGTGGCTAACCTTCTTTGGCATGGTGAGCCAACCTCCTCTCATCCCCTGTTATAGGGACCAGGTGACCAATTGCTTTGTTCAGGTGTGCCCTCCAACAAGAGGTCATCAGATCTGTGTCCCAGTCATGAGGCCAGTGGAAGGAGACATGGTAAATACTTAACTCCACTAGAAGTTCCCCAGCCAGAGCACATGTCTAACTCCATTAGAAGTGCTATCCAGATTAGGTAGACCAGATTCCCTAATTACCCTCATTACACCTGGGCTCTGAATCTGGCCAGATACTGGCTTACTTTTGTATTAATAATGATAATAATACCAACATTATTAATGGCGACAATCATCGAAAGAAATCCTGTTGTGCTTTTCTTTTCTGGATCAATTATATTACAGTTGGTTGTTATTCTGTCACGTCCAACTCTTTGTGACTTCATTTGGAATTTTCTTGGTCAAGATACAAGAGTGACTTGCTATTTCCTTCTCCATCTCATTTTACAGATGAAGAAACTAAGGCATACTGGATTAAGTGACTTGCCCAGGGCCACACAGCTAGTGAGTGTCTGATGCCAGATTTGAACTCAGGAAGATAAATCTTCCTGACTTCAGGCCCAGCACTCTGTTTGCTGTGCCACCTTGCTGCTTTATCTTATCCTCAGCTAAAAGGAGTTACCAGCCCAGGAACCCTTTAAGCTCTCACTTGACTTTATGACACACCTCCCCTGAGCTGCCATGGCCCCTACTACAAATGATAGATTTAAAAGTGAAATCCTTTAAGCACTAGAACTCCTTGTTCATGCCCAGTATGTGTCATTATTCTCTCTAAAGTAGCCGAGGAGGCTTAGTGACTTAAACCCCTCCGTTGGAGTCTTGAGACTCTGTGGAACCACAGGCTTAGCAATTTGGCAGTCTTGATCTCAGCTCTGGGCTTCTGAGGTAGAGAAGGAGAGAAAGTAATAGAAAGAACAGAGAGAAAGAAACCTTCCCGGTCTTTTCTATTGCTTATTGGCTGATTGGCATGGACCTTTCTTTAGATACTCTTTAGCTCGATGGCAATTTCTAGCCTAGAAAGCAATGTTGCAAAATGAAGGAAAGCCATTGAGATATTACTGTAGCTTGTTGCTTTTGCACCATTTGTCAAGCCTGCATTCTGATTTTTCTCTTTGTTTAGAATTCATTTGCTTTAGTGAACATGAATGGCTTGTGAATTTGATGAATATTTTAGAGCGCTGTCATGTCAGCAGTAATGTATGGGTTGGGTATATTAACCTCCACAATGCATAATGCATTCGACCTGTCAGTGCGGTACAAGAACAAACCCAAATCCACATGAATAATTTCTTAGGAACATATATACACTTAGGGCTAGAAGGAGGGTAAGAAGACTATCTAAATTCTGCTTCTTTAGAAGAGAAATTGCAACTCCTATTACTTTATTTTAAAAATACTCATCTCATAAAATAAATTGAGGGTAGCAAATGCAGTAGAGATGGTCCATTAAATTGTTTTTGAGGTTGAGTTTAGATCTATTAAAGATGATGTACCATGTCCCATCTTTGCTTATCTCCTTTGCACATTGGCATACCCATTAGCTAAATTTTAAGATCATGGATTTAGAGCTGGAAAGATCATTAGAGGTTATATAGTAATACAGTCTCATTTTAGAGATGAGGAAACTAAGGCTCAGAGAGTAACTTCCCTGAAGTCACCATAGTGGAGGCAGGTTTTGAACCCAAATCCTTTAATTTCAAGTCCAATACTATTTCTACTGCCTTTCAAGATAATGAAAAAACATTAAGGAAAAAACAAAAAATTTAAAACCTTATCAGAAACTATTTCCCCAGAATCAAAAAAGATATATCAGCAAAAGAACCAATTAACTAGTTATTGATAATGTCAATAAGAACATGAAATCAAGCTTTACCACAGAAAAGTCACAACGTGGATTATCATAAACCACAATCTGCAGATACTACAGAATTCACAATATGTAAAAAGTCCTATTTACAAAAGTAGAAAGTGGCTTTTCCTGGCAAGTTTCCTCATAACTTTAGATAGCACTGGAGTAGGATGGTAGGAAAATGCACACATAATTAGCCTCAAAGTAGAATTCATAGAATCAGACGTAAAAGTGATTTTAAAAACCATAGAATTGCAATCTGGAAGGACTTTGGGGAGTATTCTGACTTTATAGATGAGAAAACAAGGGATCAGAGAGGTAGCAGCTTACCCAAGGACATACAGCAAAATAATAGACAGGAAAGAAACTCACAAACTCTGGTGCCTAATGAGAGATGATTATCTTTAGAGAGAAATGAAATGTGGGAAGTTTTGAGTGGTAGAGAAGGAAGAGATAGTCCAAGAGCAGAAATGACATGACTGAGCATGGAGAGCAGTAGTAAAAGAGCAAGGTGACCAGGGGTTGGATAACCAGGAACAAGGAACAGATTGCTGATTATTTGCAACATGTGCATAGAAGGAGCAAGGTTCCATACCATCTTCCATAAGGGATTGAATTATCTTGCCTCCTCACATATCATGGAGATGAAAGGGATGGGAGGTGGTGAACTGGCGTATGTCCCTCTCTTATTTTATAGAACATACAGCAGAAAAGTGGAGATGAATGGATTCATACGCCTCTTGTCTCTATAAGTCTGAAAGGAAATGATGAATGAAGTGCCGGCTGTCTTTCTTACTTCCTTGTTATTTACCCTGCATTCTGGTTTAAGCAAATGTCTTTTTACATGATGATGTGATTGATTCTGATTCGTAGTCAAAGGAAGATGGAGGCTTATGAGCAGGAATTTTGAATAAATGCTGGACCCAAAAAGATTCTGGGAAACTGGGTGTGATTTGGGGTGCTAGAGTAGTAACATAGTAAAGATTTAAATTCAGGGCCACTCGTTCCAAATCGAACGCTTTATTACAGCATGTTTCCTCACCTAGTTTAGTCCCATAAAGTCTTGTGAGGTAAGTGATTGGATCCAGGTTAGGCACCTTGTTAGAAGAAGAGTTGAGAGCAGAATCTAGGTTTCTTGACTCCCAAATCAAAAACTTTTTCTTGATAGCTAGCCATCTTCCTCATAAACCTTGGCTCTATCCAAGTTCAAACAATCAAATCAATGGCATGTTGCATCTGACTCAGCTTTCCAACTCAAATCAAATTAAATCAACAAATGCTGAACTTGTGTAACTTGGGGTACATTGGGGAGCCAAAAAATCGTAAATGCATGTGAACCAAAGGCAATGAAGAATGTGATGGATTATTAGTAGATTCAAGCACATGAACAAAAGATACATTATTAAAGGTATTATTATCACCTATGTGCATGACCAGAAAAAAAATGGCCTGGTCACATATTGAGTGTGAAGATTGGTTAACACAGGGGCAACTAGTTTTCATGAAACATGACCAATTCATTGCGTAGGTAGTCATTGGAAGACTGACAGGAGGACATGGGCAAGAGACGTATAGGATGAGAAGCCATGGATAACTTACCATCTGTTGGAGGGAGGGAGTAGACAAAGGTGAGAACATGGCTCATCCATTAGAATACTTCCTGTGTATATCGACTGTGTTTAGTGAGCTTGTGTTAGCGGAAAGAACGCTGGGTCTGGAACGAGAAGACCAAATTCTGAACTCTTCATTTGATACTTACTGCTTGCTGTGCTCTTACGCAAACACTTTATCTCTCTGGGTTTCAGTTTCCTCATCTATAAAAGAAAGAAATTCATAGTGATGATAATAGCTAGCACTCAAAGAGTACTTAAAGGCTTGAAAAGTTCTTTACAAATATTTCACTGATCCTTACAGCAACTCTGGGAGGATGGTGTTATTATCCCTATTTAAGAGATGAGTCTTCTAATGCCTGTGCTACACCTTTGAAGTAAGTCACGCGGTTATAAAAGTTACGTGTAAAGTAAAATCACTAAATGTAAGGGAAGGCAGAGGTATGGCTTTTCCGTTTCTAGACAACCTCAAGTCTGGCATGCTGTTCTATATATGAGAAGGCATTGGGATGTTGGTAATGCATTATTAACTTTTAATACTATTGATTAATAATTGATCTACAATTGGCTATCTCAGTCTTTTAGGAGTCTGAAAAAGGATATTAAGCTCCAAAAAATGAGTTGGAAAAAACAGACTTTCTTTTCCTTTCCTTTTTCTTCCCTTCCCTTCCCTTCCCTTCCCTTCCCTTCCCTTCCCTTCCCTTCCCTTCCCTTCCTTTTCCTTCCTTTCCTTTTTCTTCCCTTCCCTTTTCCTTTCCTTACCTTCCTTTCCCTTTCCTTTTTCCTTGCCTTCCCTTTCCTTTCCTTCTCTTCCCTTTCCTTTTCCTTTCCCTTTCCCTTTCCTTTCCTTTTTCCTTCCCTTCCTCTTCTCCCTCCATTCCTCCCTTTCTATCTCACCCAGGCTGGAAATGAAGTGGTCACTCACTAGCCTGATCCCAGTATTGACTGGCAGACAATTTCTCTGACCTAACCTGGTTTATCCCTCCTTAGGCATCCTGGTAGCCTTCCTGGGGACTCCTGGGAGCGTATCATATTAGTACTGGATTTAGTGTAATCAAATGAGCAATTTTAGTCCTATTATGGCTTAGAACTTTTGAACTCAATCCACTTGCCTCACTCCCCAGCAGCAGTGGGCATATGCCACCACACCCAGGTTGGACTTGTGATGTAAAAAATGTAAGGGACTCTCGATGTGGAAATTGTCTTCACTGATGCAGATTTGAAGTAAGAGAGTCTGGCTCAATATGGACACATTTGCCATGTTTAATTAGCACTTACTTACCGAGAACCAACTGTTCTGTGAGTGCTCTGCATTGTATTAGAAGCTATGATGTTCCTGGGTTGTTCTTGTCCTTCATTTTTGAAGAGGACCATGACATCAGGGAGATGATGGCATGACCTACAAGTGAACTGTGGATTTAAGTGAGGGAGGGCTGTTCAAAGTCTCCAACCTCACTTTTTCCTCCACAGCCATCTGGGTCCAGTGGCAAGATACAGATCAGGATGACTAGAGATGGCCTGGGATGCAATGGGGGACCTTTTTAAGTTTGACTGAGGCAATGCCCATCGCATTGCTGACTGAAAAGGGTATCAAATATATGTAATCTTATATAATTCCAGGTACATATTTCACTGGCTGATGAAAAATCAAAGTATTATAGTTCTATATTTGTGGTAGGGGTATTCAATGGAAAGTTTTCATTAGGCAGAGAACCTCTTGGGTATATTTGTAACTGTTTTCTGCTGATTTGTTCATCTTCCTTCCTGTCTCTTCTGCCTTTAATGCTGAACGATGAGTGTGGTCAGAAAGGAAACATGACATACAGTAAAGATCTGAAAATAGCAAAAGCACTATTTGTAAGTACAACAAAGAGAGCCACGTGTGCTGAACACAGAGAAAGTAAACACAAGCTGGTGCTGTTCAAAGACTGGCCCTTCAAAGGAATATCGCCACAAATAGAAGACAAGCAAGAACAAGCAGCCTCTGATAACCCTTCACCCAATGGAGAAATTGAGGGATTTCACGTGAAGGAGATGAAGGTTAGAATGAGCCCTTGTAACCTCTTGAATGTAGTTTTGCTAAAGGTAGTCAAACAGCTTTGATGTGGCTGTTTGTGGAAGATGAGAAGAAGAAAAATTCTCGAAAGTCACGCATTCCAGTTTCAATGAGACATTTATTAAATTAATTCAGCTACAAATGGCAGATAGTAACACCACATGTAGCAGCCCTATCAGTGCCAGATGGAAACAACTGGAGTATTAGCAGTAATATACTAATGAGCAACAATGGACTTATAAATCACAACTCTCGTAATTTAAGATGTGAGGAAGGCTGATAGAGCATAGAGCTTCATGTAAGGTATAGATTTCCTTTTGTTAATGATGATCATTACCATCATTAATTAAATTACAATTATGATGGTGCCACGGATTATTTTTTCTTGAAATTTCTTCTATCCTTTTGATAAATTAAGACTTAAAATTCTTGAGTAAAAGGTATGTCTTTATTAAAAAAATGGGAAAACTGAGATCCAGCAAAGACTGTTGACTCTTGACTCTGCCATGTTCCTCTTCCCCACTCCAGTTTCTTACTTAAGAAGTCACACTGGTTCACTCATGCAGTCATGTCCTGGACATGGGCATGGTTTGCCATTTCCTTCTCCAGTGTGTCCCCATTTTTACAGATGAGAAACTGAGGCAAATGGGGTTAAGGGACTTGCCCAGGGTCACACAGCGAGTAAGGTTCTGAGACTAGATTTGAACTAGCATCTTCCTGACTCCAGGCTTGGTGCTCTATTCACTGCACCACTTAACTACCCAAGAAATCATATTAGCTAACTGTAAATTCTGCCAAGGGGAATCATGGGTCCCTTTAAAAGCATCAATAGAGCTGGGTTGGTTTTTTTTTTGTAGTAGTGAACTCCCCATTGTTACATGTTTGTAGAAGAGATTTTTGGCATTTGGTTGGGAAGTTGGATTATTTTGTACACATTTTATGTGTACACATATGTATATATGTGAGTTTATATGTGTATATACACACAGACACACACATTACATATACACACATATGTGTGTGTAACAAGGCCTCACAAATCCTGAGTGTGGTCCTGCTACATCTGTCATGGGGGTGTCATTATGTGAGTCAAAGGGAGACGGAATAGATCTCTCTAGCTTCTCCTCCCTTTCCCTTTTCTGAAAAAGACTTGAATTCCTGCTAGGAGTAGAAGCAGAAAGCTAGGATCATAAGTCACTCTATTTCTCCTCAGAGAGAGGTTACTAGATTGAAATTATATATATCTGCTGCCTTCATTATTGTTGTTCTAGAGGATGAAATTTTCAGTTTCAAGCTAACTTCTGGTCATTGATTTGTTATCGGAGCGGGGAGCATCCCAAGCTAACCAAGACTTGACTCTCTTTCTCCCCATCATCCCAACTACACAATGAGCCACATAACATTTGGCCAAGAACAACCATTTTTTTCGAATCATAGCAAAACAGAAATCAGAGAAGGTATATGTAGAGTAATACATATCAAACAGTATGGAGTGAAGGAGCTGTCCCATTGGGAGCAAGAAAACTCAGTGCAAACAACAGAAAGATCCATTCCCTTCTCCCAAGGGAAAGTGTATGGTATAGCAAGCTGAGAATGAGCACATGATGGAGACTATTGGTTCCTCTTGTATCTTCCTAGAAACTTTTCCTTTTGCAATCTGCAGTGGCGTTGGCCTCCTCCATCTTTCCTCCTCAAGGTGGAAACCAGAAGCATCTGGAGTGACTTCAGGGTACTAATTTTCTCAAAGCTTGAAGAGAATGCTGATGCTCCGAACTTGGTGACTGGAAGAAAGATTGAGGAAAAAGAATTAGACTGAAGATATTGAAACTCTTTCAGGCTCTTACCACCCCTATCCTATCTCTCCAACTAGGTGGCACATTCATCTCCATCAGTGATGCGAGTCTCATACCAATGGGCTTTGGGACTGGTATACCCCCCCATCTGAGACATGCAGGCCCACATATATACACACATAGAGGAATATGTACATATATGTATATGTGCAATGCATGTGACTAAGAACATATGCAATACATAAATATATAAATACATGTGCTTATACAATCATACACACATATGTGTGTGTGTATGTAAGCATATACACATACACACAGAGCTAGTGGATAGAGTACCTGGCCTGGAGTTAGGATGGCTCATCTTCCTGAGTTCCAATCTGGTCTCAGATACTTACTAGCTGTGTGAACCTGGATGAGTCACTTAACCCCGTTTGCCTCAGTTTCATCATCTGTAAAATGAATTGGAGAAGGAAATGGCAAATCATTCCACTATCTTTGCCAAGAAAACCCCAAATGGGGTCTGAAGAGTTGGAACTGACCAAAAAATGACTGAACAGCTAAGTGTGTGTGTGTGTGTGTGTGTATGTGTGTGTGTGTGTACATATACAGATATAGATACACTTTCTTCCCTGGAAGTGTGTAAGCTTCTTGAGGGCAAGAACTTTTATTTTTTGTCTTTGCCTCCCTAGTGCCAGCACACAGCAGGCACTGTACAAATGCTTTCTGATTGGTCTCTAAGATTGCTAAGGTCCCACAATTTTAACAATATCACTCAGGCAACCAAGCTTGCAAGGGTGCAAACTGCCTTCTTTCTGTGAGCTGAAATCATTTCAAGTGCATATTTGGGCAACTTTTCAGCAAAGGGAAAAAAAATAGAAACTGGTGGAAACTTGTCTTGAAAGAGAGGTCAGAGCTGAAGTATTAGCAGCTGTGAACCCTAGTTTAGGTGACATAAATGGGGTCCAGATAGGTTGTTTATGTTTTCCACAGTGCCAACAATTCACTAAGCACCCAATAAATGGCAAGCGATGCCAAGCCTGAATAGCTCTTCCTAAGTGAGCATGTGAATCTGAACATCTGGCAAAATAGGAATCCATGTGCTGAATGACATCTGGCAGAAGAAGCCTTGTAAAAAGAAGGAAGGAATGAGAATGAACAGATTCAGATTTTTCAGGTGAATTTGTTATAGAGGATTCATGGTATAGTGGAAAGAGAATCATAGTCTCTTAGAGTGAAAAGACCTGGGTTCAAGTTTGAGCTTTGTCATTAAGCAAATCACTTTCTCTGAATTTGCTTCCTCATCTGCAAAATGGAGATAATAATGTTTGCACTACAGAGCTCACAGGGTTGGGAGAATCAAATGAGCAAATCCATGTAAAGTCCTGTATGAACTTTAAAATACGAGTCGGCCACTGCCATTATAGTATAGTGGTGCCAAACTTAATCTGAAGCAGGATTATGATCCTAAAGGTTGTCAAGGGAGGAGTGTTAGGGAGATATAGTGGAAAAGAACTGAATTCTGGACCCTGAGGACTTGGGTTTGAATTCTGATGTTGATACCAGTTATCAACTACTTATGTGACCTTAGGAAAATCACTTCGTCTCCCTCAACTTCAGTTTCCATGGGGCAACAAAATGAGTGTGGCTAATTACCTGATGTCTAAGGTCCCTTCTAGGCTAAATCCTCTGATTTGGTCCAGTATACTTACCTGACAGAAGCATAGGTTGTATTGCGTTGGCTCACCCACCAAATGCTGGAGAGCTGGGGCTCCCAGTGGCTAACTCATTGATTAGCAATTACACCAAAAAAAAGAGCCTTTGGATGCAGTCCAAGGTAGGATAATGGAGGTGGAAACATAAGCACAGTAGAGAATTTAAAGTAGGTGCTGTCTTATTTTCCTATTTGTATCCCAAGTACTTAGTATAGTGCTGGGCACACTGTAAGCATTCAACAAATGCTTTTCCATCCATCCATCCATCCATCCATCCATCCATCCATCCATCCATCCATCCATCCATCCATCCATCCTTAATTCAGTATAATCACAGAATTTTAGAGCTGGAAGAGCTCTTAGAGAATGAGTGAATGAAAAAACATTTATTAAGTACTTATGATATGTAAAGCAGCATGCTAAGCACTTCTAGAGTTAGCAGATAGTAATATATAATATTTAATGTCCTTTCCACTGGAAAAAAAAATCACATCAGTTTCTGATGTTGAAACAAGGACTTTGGTGATAAGACCTTTGTACTCTAGGTCTCCAGTAGCAGCAGGATCAGTTGCCAAGCTTTATTTCCACAGGAGTTCTTTCCCAGGATGATGGCTGTGGGCCCTGGGAGCATTAAGTCCAATTTTTTTATTTTGCAGATGAGGAAACTGAGGCTTAGAGGTGAAATGCCTTGGGAGAAGAATGACAATGGCAGATTCTGTGATCTATAGTAATCTAAACAAAGTCTTTTTAATCAACTGAGACTCTTCCCAGTGAAGAGGGGTTGAATGGATAACATTATTTTTGGCTTTGCCTTCTTTATTTAAAAAACGAGAATCAGGAAGATGAAGTGAGGTTTATCATCAGTCTTTTCAAATGATCAAGACATGTGGAATTTAACAAGGTGTCCCTTTGACCTTTGCAAAGCGGCCACAAGCCCTATTTGCCTTGGCCTGTTTGTTATGCCTGGCAGGAATGAAGCGTCAAGTTGTAGTGCTGCCCTGGCTTTTATGTGGGTGCGTGCCCTGTATCTTCCGCTAATGCCAGGTTTGTGTCAGAAGCACATTTTTTTTTGCAATGATACCCTTAGATTTTATCTTTAGCCTCTAGATGATAGGGAAAAGTCTCCTACACCAAGATCCTGTTACACAGTCATCCTCTTGGTCATTCAACTGGGATGGCTTGGAACCATGAAAGTACTGAACAAGAGCAGAAAAACTTGTTACTGGTTATGAAGAGACAAAGATTATGACTAAACAACAGTGATGCAATTTTTTAGGAAGGGAAAAATGTCCGTTAGCTTCTTACTTTTTCCTTTCTGATGTTCACTCACTTCAGACTCCTCATGACCCTGTCTGGGGTTTTTTTTGGCAAAGATACTGGAGGGTTTTGTCATTTCCTTCTCCAGTTCATTTTATAGATGAAGAAACTGTGTCAAACACGGTTAAGTGACTTGCCCAGGGTCACACAGCTAGTAAATGTCTGAGGCTGGATTTGAACTCAGGAAGATGAAACTTCCTTACTCCAGACCAGGCATTCTATGCACTATAGAGCCACCTAGCCACCTGTTAGGCACTTGTAATGCCAAGTGATACCCATAGCAGCTGCTATGAATATGTATGTGTATTTCTGGGATAAATTTGCAAAATATAATAAACTCTTCCTCAAAGGTAAAGCCAAAATATTTATTTGGGATATCATTAGAATACCTGGAGGTAAGATTTAACAGGGTACTTATCACTAATCCTGGGAGTGCCAACATCTTAAACTTTCTTTCTTTCAGTCCTCCTCACAAAAACAAGTTCCCCTAGACAAATTCTTCCCTTTGTCCACTCACAGCTTGATTCTCTCTGCTCTGCCTGCTCTCACTCTCTGCTCATACTCTCTCTCTCTCTCTCTTGCTGTCTCTCTCTCTCTGTATCTTTCTCCCTGTCTCTCTTTGTTTCTCTCTCTCTCTGTTCATCTCTCTCTCTCTGTCTCTGCCTCTCTCTCTGTCTCTCTATCTCTCTGTCTCTTTGTCTCTCTCTCTCTTTCTCTCTCTCTCCTCCTTAGGCAAGCTCCTCCCAGTCTCAGCTCCTTGTGACCCAGGCTGTATGTGTTAGGTCTATTAATGGGCAGGGAAGATCTTCCTATTCTATTAACATTACTGCACTAAAGACACAAAGAAAAGCAAAATCAGTCTTTGCCCTCAAGGATATCATGTTCTAATACGGTTGACAACCTGGTGTGCAAGACACACCACGTGAATTGGAATGAAAGGGGCCAAAATGTGTTTTTTGATAAGTCCTATCCGCTTCCTTCCTAAAGCAGAGAGTGTGAAATGAGTAGGGACTGGGAGCTGTGATTTCACTGCTATGATGAACTCCTGGAGGAGCCCATTACCACTGCAGATGCAAGTCAGCACTTTCTCTGCAATTTACAGTCTTAGAAAGCTGCCTGGTGCACTAAGAGGTTAAATTATTTTTCTTGGTTTGCAAAGCAAGTACATGACAGAAGCAGGATATGATTGCAAGGTATATCTGGCATAGAATAATATATGAAATGTTTATAAACCCTATCTATCTATTTATCTATCTATCTTTCTTTCTATCTATCATCTATCTATCTATCTATCTATCTATCTGTCTGTCTGTCTGTCTGTCTGTCTGTCTGTCTGTCTATCTATCTATCTATCAACCTGGAAAAGTAAGTTCTTACCACCATACTCCTTGGTATTATCAAGTGGTTCCACATTAGAAACTGATGTGATTTTATTTTTATCAGTGGAAAAGACATTAAAGAAACATGACCATCTGTTTAGCTGCTGCACCCTAAGGACCACAGGACTTTGACATCTCACTTACAGCTGAAACCTCCTGCATATGCTGTTTCTCCCATTAGAATATAAGCTGCCTGAGAACAGAGACTGTCTTTGCTTTTTTATTTGTACCCTTAGCACTTAACATACTGTTTTGCACATAGTAGGGATGTAATACATATTTTTTTAATTCGTTCAATATCATTTTTCTTTTACCTTGTGACTCAGGCTTATTATTATAAACATCCACTATTAGACTGGGCTGTAATGCAGGGTGCCCCTGGGAGCTGTTGTGGTAAGGAGGGCTTTTTGCTCTGCTCTGGTTAAATGACCCCAGACTGAATGTTACAGAGCTAACAAGCAGACAGAAGTCCTAGTCTGCTTTTTATGGCTGTCTGTCTCCTCCATGTGCCATCAGCTGTCACTTCAGTAAGAAGTGTCAGTGCTCTGTGTCTCCTGACACTAAAAACTGTTACCTTATTTTCTACACAAATTGTCTGTGTTTTTCCTGTGGTGAAAAACATGTCATACAATGATTCAGTGAACAAAGGACTTTTTTTTCTTATTTCAGGTCAAGCTATGTTTTATTCAATTGTTAACATTACTAGAAATCTGACTTCTGGATAAATGGAATCTTACTCCCATTATTTATGTGTATGTATACATGAATATTATATTTTGATGAATCACATGTAGAAAAGTATCTATATTTCTATATATCATTCCTATGTAGCTATAAATTCTTATATATATGTTTTACATGTAAATTACCAAAAATACAACAATCACATGGTTTCTAAGCAATATCTTACCCATAGTAGAATGATCAAATGTAATTTTTCATTTAAAAAACTTTCTAAGGGCTTACTATGAATTGTTTGAGAAGGTACTATGATTAGCCACTGGGGTAAATACAAAGATAAAGAAGGGAGGTTCTCTTTCTCAAATCAAATGAATGAATGAAAAAGTATTTACTAAGCACCTACTATGATCCAGCCATTGTGCTAAGCACTGGGGTTACAAATACAAGCATACAAGGCAGTCTGTGCTCTATTACATTCTGATGAGTGAAGGCAACATATAGAAAGAGAGCTTGAAAGGGAAGGGGCGGGTAAGTCCATTCCAGGAAAGATGAAACAAAACCTCATCTATCAGAACTCAGAATCTTAGGGAGGAAAGACCAGATTCCGGTGGGAGCTGAATGAATAGCACGACCAGAGTTCTGGCAATCTTGCTTGGAAAAAGCGGGGGATATTTCTTAAATACTTATTATGCAAAAGCTATTAGAGATACAAATAAACTGCTCCTTTTTTCGAGGAGTGTCCATTCAGTCAGGGGAGAGGACATAGGCATGATAAAACAAATGTGGAGCACATGCATAGTTATACAAAGCAATTTCAAAAGGGAGAGAACAACTGAAGAGCTAATACCACCAGAACTGAACTTTGAAGGAAGCTGGAGATTCCAAGAGCAGCTATGTGGTATAATGGGTGGAGCACCAGACTTGGAGTCAGGGAGATCTGAGTTCAAATTTGGCCTTAATTATCTGTGTCTGGGCAGGTCACTTAACTCTGTTTGCTTCAGTTTCCTCATTCGTAAAATGAGCTGGAAACCACTTTGCCAAGAAAACTCCAAATGGGGACATGAAGAGTTGGGCACCATTGAAACAACTGAACAAGATTCCAAAAGAGGGAGGTGTTCTTGTCAGAAAAAAATTCTGACAAGAACAGAGGGTTAGGTGGGAGACAAAGTGCAGAGGGCTTTACATGGCATACTGAGGTTATTATACTAGAGGCAATAGGAAACCAAAGGTTTGTTTTCTCTTTTTATTTATTTTAGACAAATAGCAAAACAAATATAAGTAAAGAAAAAACACTTGCACACAGGAGAATATAGGAGAGGATTCAGTATATATATACAAATATATATCTCAACAGAGAAGGTTTTTGATAAGAGAAATAACATGGTCAGATCCAAGTTTTTACCAATATCAGTCTGGTAAGGGTGTGAAGATGATGCATTGTAGAGGGGAAAAACTATAGGTAGGCAGACAACTGTAATCACCCAGGTAAGAGGGGAGGAAAGTCTTACAGTTATGTAGTGAATATGTACCACAATGACTATACTACATAGCAGAATGTGACCCAGACATGAGAATAAATAAAATGGGATGAGCATCCAGAGGGAGAAGTTTACCTCTTGACTTTGCATGACAGGCATTTGAGAATGGGCACGTTTTCAACGATGGGAAATAAGGGAAAGCACATTTTGAGGGTGTGGGAAAGTGTGATCAGAGACACTGAAGCAGAAAAGCAAGTGGGTGGTCAGTTGGACAGCAGGCACAGCATTCATCAGGGCAGTTGTGTGAGAAAAGTAACCTGGGTCTGCTGGCCTCCACAGTCTACTGCTTCTCAAAGGAGTGAGCTCAGTTAGTAGATAAGGGGTCTTGTGTATAACTCTCATAATCCCTTACTTCTTCAGCTCTTGTATGGACTGTGCATGGTCTCTGGAACAACATGAGGCTCAACTTCAGACCAACACAGAGGCCAATGAATGTGCCCACGCACCATGATGGTACCAGCAGGGGAGAAAGAATCAGTATTTGTACTGAGGTGGCACCAGCACCACATCTGTGTTGAAGCTCCCTGCACTCATTCTTACAGCATACTCTGACTTCCATTGTGTGCAGTTCTAGACACAATAATCCCTTTGCCTACTAACTCCCCTAAATACTTTTGCTTACTTTACTGACGGTTGGAAATTGGAGCTAGATTGTGGATGGTCTTGTTAGGTTGGTGTGTTTGGGAGCTATCAAGAGGTCTAAATCAGGGGAGTGACAAGATCAGAACCATGCATTAGGACAATTAATATGGTAAAATTAGATCAGAACGTTGTTTTGGTTTGGCCTTCTTTCTCAGTGATAACAGCTGGGTGACGTCAAGTGAATTGCGTTTAAGTGAGGTGGGGTGTGCAGAGTAATCAGCCTCACTATTTCCTCTAGAGTCATCAGAGTCCAGTGACCAATAGATTATGATGAAGAATCGGAAGGGAAGAAGAATGAAGGGAAGCTCGTCTAGGAAGTCAGTCAGTCAGTCGACAAGCATTTACTCAGGACCTGTGTCAAACATCATGTTAAGCACTGAGGATAGAAAAAAGGGCAAAATTCCCCCCACCCCAAACAAAAAAAATGGCCCAAGCCAAAACACCCCCCTACCTAACTCCCACCAAAGTCCCTGCTCACAGTCTAGGTGAGAGCTAACGAAGGTCTTTTGGAAGATGGTGGCCATGTAAGCAGAACGACAGATGCTAGAGGTTTTGCAGAGATAGAATTCAAATCACCAAACATTTATTAAGCACATGGTGGTGCAGTGCAGAGAGCACCTGGCCTGGAGTATTCCTGAGTTAGAATCTGGCCTCAGACACTTACTAGCTGTGTAGTCCTGGGCAAATCACTTAACCTTGTTTGCCTTAGTTTCCTCATCTGTAAAGAGAGTGGAGAAAGAAATGGCAAACCACCTCAAAATCCTTTCCAAGAAAACCCCAAATGGGGTCATAAAGTCAGACACAATGGAAACAAGTGAACACCATGAGCTGCCCATAAATGAAAAAACAAAAGCAAAAAGAGAAACGTTCTCCTGTTATGTTCTACTGGCAACAGCTCTTGACTAGTGAGGAACTAAAAATAACTTCAGGATTCTGAATGAATAATTAGCAGAACAATGATGCCATTACCTGCAGTAGGGGATGCTGGAGTAGGAGCAGATGATAGCGGAAAGATGATGAGCTAAATTTTAGACATATTGATTTGGAGACTCTGGGGAATGGGTCATTTAACTAGAGATGGATGGGCAGTTGGACATGTGGATCTGGAGTTAGGGACGAAAAGTTGGGGCTGGGAAATTTGCAATTAATTTCAATAGAGGTCATAATTCCACCTATGGGAGTAGATCAAGGTCACCAAAAGAAAGGCCACAGAGAAGAAAATGAGGCTAAAAGCAACATTCCTTACTTATTTAAAAATATTCAACAAAATGATCACAAAGTCCATCAATAGTTCTTAGCCAATTTCATACAGGGCAAAGAATCAGACAATAGATTAAGATTATAGTCTGACCCCTTCAAAAATAAAGATGAAGAAACCAGACCCAGAGATGCTAAGTGACCTTCCCAGGAGCATAGAGCTAATTAGTGTTTGAGGTGGGATTCAAACCTACATCTTCCTGATCCCAAGTCTAGAGCTTGTTCTACTATACCACACCATCGCTAAAATAATCCAGGTTGAGCCTGCAATCGAAAGGTGTCAGGGGAACTTCTAGAGCTGACCCCAGGTCTCACCTATTCCACTATTCCAGCTCACAGAAATATCTACTTTGTCCTCTGCCAGAGAGACAGGAGCCAAGAAAGATCTTATTTGGTTATTCAAAGTGGAAGTAGGGAAGGTAAATATATGCAAAGATACCCAGCAACAAAGCAACCAACCTAATTAATAGTTACAGAGTCTTATAGACATAGACATAGACACAGACATAGATACAGAGATGCCAACGCATAGACATAGACATAGACATAGATACAGGCACAGACATAGCTGTGAAAGAGAACAAAGGTCTGTAAAAGACCAACCTGAGGCAGTTTGGGAGGGCCTTCATCTCATTTCTACTTAAGGGGCAGGGCAGCTATAAATTTCATAGCCACAGACTATACTTTCTGAGCTTAGCCATTTGGCTTACGAATATATGTCACATCTTCTGTTAACCTTAATCTACTCATTCTCTCACGTTAAAAAAAATTGAGGCATAGTAGAGAGAGCACTGGGGCCTGGAGTCAGGAAGACCTGAGTTCAAATCCTGCCTCAATCACTCACTGTGTGATGCTGGACAAGTCACATAACTTGTCTGCCTCAGTTTCCTCAACTGTAAAATGGGAATAACAATACCTCCTACCTTCTAGAGTTATTGTGAGATCAAATGGGATATTTGTAAAGCACTTAGCATAGGGCCTGGAACATAGTAGGTGCTTAGTAAATGTTTGCTCTCTTTTTTTCCTTTTATAGCCAATTCTCTAAAAATTCCTAGCGATTCTACCCTTGCATGTGCCCTTTGTACTGTCTTCCCATTATTACTAGCCTTGTTCATGCTCCCATTACAAACCAGTTGGACTAGGCTTCCTATCAGGTCTTCCTATGTCTATTCTCTTCCTGCTCCAAATCTCCTATCACAAGACAGTGCATCTCATTTTTCTTATACAGGTTGTTCCAAAATCTTGGTGCAATTCTGAGCTTTGATAGCTTGGAACTGCACTAAGACTTTTGCAACACTTTTGCAAGACTTTTGAAAACACTTCGACTGCTGCCTATGGAATAAAGTTGAAATTTCTTAGTCTGGTATTCAAGACCCTCTCCAATCTGTTGTCACTTAGTCTTTTCATCTGTGTCATCTCATCCTGGATGTCTTGTCTGATATCATATCTCTGGCTTTCCCTCACCTCCTACTTTTTCCTGCCTTGCCCAGACAGCAGGACCATGCTTGCTCCCTAGGGAAGTTTATCCACTCAGTTTTGGAATTCCTCCCCAGCCCCATTTGTACTGATTGGTGAGTACAAACTAAATCCAGCCAATCCCAGACCTGTCAGTTCTCTACCTCTTGAGCTAGAAAATAATCTCATACCAATACTACCATTGCTTCTGGAAAAGGTAGAGGTATGCGATGGGCCAAGTATGCTATAGCTAGCTAGCAGCACCGTTGGATCTTTCCTTTCTCCATGGGAGTGGAGACTCTATTCACAGTTTCTATAATTTTCCAGTCCAAGAATCCTTTCCTTGCCACCATTCACTTGTAGGTATTGTCTCCCCGTTATAATCTTATTGAAGGCAGAGACTATCTCATTTTCTAGTGCCCAGCACAATTCCTAACACTTAATAGTGACATATCATCATGGTACAGTATATGGGGTGCTGGATTTGAGGTCAGGTAGACTTGGGTTCAAATCCCACCTTAGACAGTTACTTAACTATGTGACCATGCTTTTCTTTTCTTATCCATAAAACAATGGTCTCTTAGATTGATTTTAGCTCTAAATCTAAGACCTTATTTTTGTTAAATTCATAATAAATGGGTTTTGCATTCACCCATTAGTTCTTTCATTTATACTGTTCCCCTTCATGTACTCTATTTTTCAAAGGATTATTTGCATCTTCTATACACACCCCATGCTTTCCCACTTCTGTACTTTGGCTCCTGATGTTCCCTGTGTCTGGGATACTCTCCTCTTCACCTATCCTGGTAAAATTCCACTTGTACTTAAAGTCCAGCTCACAAAGTGCTTCCTTCGTGAAACCCTTTCCACTCATTCCAGTTCATAATGATATCTAATATGATGATCTGAATGTGGATTGTAGTTATTTCTCCCCTGGACTATAACTCTAGGAGATAAGGTCTGTTTCTTATATAAATGTTTTATCTCCCCTTTCCAGCACTGAGTACGGTGATTTGCATCCAGGGGGAACAATCACTGAGTTGAATTTTGTCATTATTACTGTGAAACACTTCAAAGGATACATCTTATTGGAAGGAAATAATTAGCATAACTTTTGTCTATGAATAATTTCAAATGGGAAGTTGTGCAAGGTTTTCAATAATTTCAAGCTGTCCTCTTCCATAAAAGTCATTTTTTTTAAAAAAAAAATCAACATTCTTTCTCCCCATGGCACTATATGAATCAAGAACCCCACAATCACAGAAGGATTAAAACTGTGGCTGGTCCAAAGGGCTACAGTGGACATTGTGTTAGGACTTCTTCGAACCCTAGGCATTTATCTGATGGCCTATTTCATAGATGCAAGCCTATACTCTAGTATAAGGAAAGATTCCAATGAATGTTGAACTAATTGGTTTACCTTTGGTGTGCTTTAGAGCAGAAGTTTTCAACCTGGGCTCAGTGAACTTAAAATTTTTTAAAAAATAATTGTATTTTAATATAATTGGTTTCTCTTGTAATCCTATGTATTTTATCTTATATATTTAAAAACATTATTCTGCAAGGCATTCATGGACTTCACCAGACTTCCAAAGTGGTCTATGATATTAAAAAAAAGGCTAATAATTTCTGTTCTGGAAGTAGGAGACTGGTTAAAGGCAGTTAAAAGTTAAATAATAAATTCAGACCCTGAAGGAACTTTGGCACCTTTGTTTTTCTGTATGAGCTCACAACCAGCTGTGCTGGGGAGGGTTTCTTAGAAGTCCAGCCAAGGCCATGAAGACCAAGGCTCCTATCTCTATGAGAACAGGCCCAAAGTCAGCCATAGAATGAAACAGATGCTCTCCCACTCTTTCCCTTTCTTCTTCCTCAGACCTGTCAGCCAATGACAATACTCAAAAATCACAAAGCATAGATCTAGGAACGCATGTAACTGACATCTTAGTACTTCCTAGCTTCCCTAATCACCACTATGGAACTTCTAAAAAGCAAAGGAGCATCCTGACACATGTCAGATGTGGGAGTTTTCCTGTAAAAAAGAAGCTAGGAAACTGTTTTTGGGGGGATCTGCCACACCACCACTCCCCTTGGAACACAGACTTGGAAGATGACAGCATCCCTCTCATCTTCAGGGTATTCTTTAATATCTCCTTCCAACACATAATTCTTGTGCGTGAGTTTTCTCTTCCTAACTGACATTACCATTAGTTTGGCGAGACCTTTTTGCAAAATGTAGGAACTGAGGTGAGAGGGAGGAACCAATCATGTCTTTGCTTTGGAAAATTCCTAAAACTCACAGAAATAGCCCTCCTTTAAATGACTGCAATGAATGACCTTAAATTAATTGGGCGTAAGAGTGGGCTTTTTGAATTGAGGGTAATTTAATTAGCCCAAGGAAAAGGCTTCTTTACGTGGGGCTCGTTCAGGCACAGGCTATAGGATCTTTAGGCTAGAATATGGTTGGTTTTGGGGATGCCAGGTCCTGTCTCATCCGAGTAGCAAGTAGGGCTAATGTCACTAACTCTTTGGTGCTAGAGAGGAATAAAGACGAAAGAGGCGCTTGTTTTTTTTTCTTGGGATGATGAAGAAGGGCCTCGCTACCTACAGGATGGTGTAAAGCCAAAGATGGTGACAGGGAGGGCAGAATGCAGTGAAGAAAGAGCAAAGTTCTGCTCTCGACTCCCAGAGTGGGTGTCTTCCAGGCAATCTGGGGTGAACCCTCAGGGCAGGATCTGGTCTACACAAGAAGCACAAAGCCTCGATCTAGTAAGAGAGCCTTTTTGGGAAGTTCTGGCATGAAAATCAGAAGTGTGATGGGAAGCCTGTGCTATGTAAGCTCTGTAGGGTGGGGAAGTTAGACGTTATCTCTATGTTCCTGATAAAGAAACTGAAGGGTAGGGATGTTAAGTAACTTGCCCAATCATGTAAGGGCTAGGTAATATTACAGTTGGGATAAAAACCCAGGTCTAGGACAGCACACTTTCATTTATGGACAACTTTTGGTAAAAAGATAATGTGAGACTCCCTCACTTATTCTATCCTCCTCTTTCCAACCATTCAGTTCCATCCACTATTCATTAAATGCCTGTTACATGAAGGGAAGGCACCAGACTTCCTCTAACCTACTCTTCTTCCTCCTGTGCTCTCGCTGTCCCTCATCTCCCCCACTGTCATCATCCTTTCCCACTGTCTAGTTCTTCTTTCTTTCACCTCTCTCTTTTCCATTTTCTCTGTCCTACCCCCTCTAACATTTTTCCACCTAAAATTCCATTTTGGATTTTCTTGACTTACTTATTGTGCCTAAATAGCATGTTAATGGAAACAAGAGAAAATACACAAGGTAAGAGGGACGTTGAGCTACAGTTTCTGCTATACCATGTGCATTTGAGTAAATGAAAGCTTTAAAAATTAGACCAAAGGTGAAGATTTAAAAAAATACATATTTTCCCTTTTCTTAAAACTTCTCTCTCTCTCCCTCCCCCTCTCTCTCACTCCCTCCTTCTCTCTTTTACTCCCTTTCTCTTGCTCCCTCTTTTCCTTTCTCTCTCTCTCTCCCTTCCTCTCTTTCTCTCTCTCATTCCCTTTCTGTCTCTCTCTCTCTCTCTCCCTCTCCCTCTCTCTCTCTGTTCTTTTTCCTTTTGTGCACAGATAGAGAGGTGGGTAAGGCTAAGGAGGATGTGCCTGGGGTATGATATCCAAACTGAGAGTCACCAGGTAAGCAGAAAACAAATTCCATTCGTTGGCTCTGGGCCAATTCTTCTAGCAAGGCCTAGGTTCCGGTCTTTACAATGATTGTTAACATCCCTCACTTCTACTCAAACGAAGCTGTGTAGCTGTGGGCTGTGTTCTTGGCAGATCAAAGCTATGTCTCCTGCTGATGAAAGGGGAAAAAAAACTCCACAAACCTCTTAGCTCAGGGCTTTGCAGGTGACATTTTTAATATTTATGGCTGAATTTTGATTTATAAAGTTGCGAGTGCTGCCCAAGACGCTTGGCTAACCTAAAGCATGAAGTTACTGTTCGTTGACTATCAATAGCATGTCAGCTTGATACTACTAAGTAGGGACAGGCCTATCTTTGCTTTGTAGCACACAGTTAGCCCCTGTACTATTAGCCTTCCCTATGTCTCATTAGCTGTTCTCTTCCTTAAACTTAACCATTTTTTAAAGTACTTGTGTTCCTACCTCTAAGGAAGGGACAGTAGTTGAGGAATGACTTAAGGCGTTTGCTTCATGTCTACCTGATGAGTACTGGGGTTAAGCATATTTCATCTCAAGGCAGTAACAGTGTGGTGCAGTGGATAGAGTAGTTAAGCCTAGAGTTTAGAAGACCTGAGTTCAAATCTAGTCTCAGATGCTTCCTCGCTATGTGACCCTGCTCAAGTTACTTAACATTGTCTGCCTTAGTTTCTTCAACTTTAAAGTGGGGATAACGGCAGTACCTACTTTCCATGTTGTTATGGAGATCTAATCAGATACTAATCATAAAACACTTAGCACAGAGCCAAGCATTCAAGCACTAGATCAATTAAGTTTAGAGAGACCCATCAATAGAAGGCTGGTTACTGGTGATGGAGATGGTTAGACTGGACAATATAAGATCTTGGACTGTCTTTCACAACATGGTTTTATCAATATTTAATATTGATCTAATATTGATTTAATCTAATATTAAATATTAAAATCAGATAAAATATTTTATGTAAAAGCACTTCAGCATTACTAATAATATTATACTATTTCAGCGGCTCTCATTCAAACACTAGGCCAATTAAGTTTGGAGAGGCCCGTTCTTAGAAGACTGATTACCGGATGATAGAGTGAACCCAAATGAGGTCATGAAGAGTTGAACACAACTGGAAAACAACTGAATGACGACAAGCACAGCTTTTAAGCCATAGCAACTCATGCAGACCATATGCCGAACTTCAGAGGGGAAACATCTAATGGCGTATATTTCACGCCTAATGAAGCATGGAAGTAAGCAAAATTATTGCCGCTAACGGGTCAACCGTAACCTCTCCCATCAGTGCTGGATCTTCTGAAATATACGTATGTGCACACACACTGTACCTCGCATTTACCCTTGTTTCACGTAGACTTGATGGTCTTAAATGTTGTCCATCTGTTGTCCTCCAAGCATACCTATGCATTAACTTTCCTTC
This sequence comes from Bettongia penicillata ogilbyi, assembly GCA_023548195.1. Lineage (NCBI taxonomy): Eukaryota > Metazoa > Chordata > Mammalia > Diprotodontia > Potoroidae > Bettongia > Bettongia penicillata. The sequence goes on along the minus strand of JAJHZJ010000488.1, from coordinate 2,006,052 downwards.
AGCCTCCCTTCTATCCCTCTTGCTATGTAAAATCAGAGAAATATTCAGTAAATGAACAATTTCCCTATTACAAAATGGCAGAAATTGATCATAAGAGAGTAATAAGGACAAAAGAAGGCTTTCATAGTGAAGCCGCTTCATTGCAGGATAGTGAAAAACAGGTTAGCTTTAGAGTGGAAGGACCTGGGTTCAAATCACACCTTTTATGCTTAATTACCTGGACAAACTTGAGCAAGACAAGTTGTCTCTCTGGGCCTTAATTTCCTCGCCTCTATAATGAAGCAATTGGACCAGATAGCATCTGAGGTCTCTTCAGCTTTGGATCTAGAGGGATTATTCAAAGGAAAATAAGAGCTTCTGGGGGGAGTGGTAATGGCACAATCCCACCTGGAGTTCATTAAGCTCTTTTCCACTAAAGGTTATCAAAGTGAATCTTCCTAATATTCCTGTAAGGGAGGCTTGTTACAGCTTGTTATCTTCATTATCCCATTGGAAAAATCCAGTTTCAAAAAGAATGAAATGACAAGGCATGCCCCAAGTCTGTCTATCTATCTCAATATTATCGTCTTCAAAAAACAAAGACAGGGATGATCCTGATAAGAATTATGGAGAAGCTTTATTTCAGGGCCCCTAAAGGCCCCTTCTTTCCCTTTCCTTTCTTTATGGAACTTTCTTCTTTTGCTCCACTTTAAGTGCCCACTGACCCCATGCTCTCTCCTCTTTCCTTCCCACTCTGAAAATCCATCCTCAGGAAAAGTATTCGAATCAGTCATTACGTGTGTGTGTGTGTGTGTGTGTGTGTGTGTGTGTGTATTTAACTTAAGTCAATACAGTGCAAAGTACTCAAGGGAAAGGATCTTGATTTTAGTGTTTGTTACCCCAATGCCTCACATACATTAAAAAATAATAGATAATAAAGGCTTATAGATTTGGATGTACTACCAAAGACAATTGCATTTTGACATCTCTCTAACTGTCAAATATATCTTTTTTAATTTAAAATTTTATTGATATTTTTGTTTTTATATCACCTTAATTTCAAGTATATTTTTCCCTTTCCTCCTTCCAGAGAGTTATTCCTTATAATAAAGAATAAAAGGGGAGGGAGGGAGTAGTTAAGTAAAACTAACTAATAGCAGTCCAGTTCAAAACTGTATAAAGTATTCCACACTCATAGTTCCCCTTATCTTCATAAAGGAGAGAGAAAAGTTCATTCTTTTCTTTTTAGGCAATGGGGTTAAATGACTTACCCAGGGTCACGCAGTGTCTGAATCTGGATTTGAACTCATGTCCTCCTGACTCCAGGGTTGCAACTCTATCCACTGAGCTTCCTAGCTGTCATGGCAGCTTCATTCTTATAGATATTTTGGGGGACAAGCTTGGCTTTTATAATTTCACAGAATTTCGATTTTTCTTTCTTTTTACTTTGTTGTATCATTGTGTATATTGTTTTTCTGATTCTGCTTCCTTCCCCTTGTAGCAATTCCCTTGAGTCCTCCCATGTTTTGCTAGTATAGTTCAATAATATCCTATTGTATCTAGGTTTGTAGGCATTTCTCAATTGGTGGTTATCTACTTGATTTTCAAAAACATACCTTTCCTATGTAGCTGCATCAATTTCTTTAGACAGTGCCTCCATTTTTATGTATCCCTAATGTTTATATGTATTCCACAATGCTCCTTCAATCTCCTTCTGCCATGGTTGCTATGTAAAATCAGTGAAATATTCAGCAAATAAGACAATTTACATATTATAAAGTGGTAGAAATTTCCCAGTTGACTGGGGAACCAGCTGCAACAATTTCCTTCACTTATGACAATTCCATAACTAGATGACCCCTCTTTCAAGCATCCAAAGAGTAAGTAGGAAGGATTTTTTTAAAATAGGGAGCATGCCTTTGACCAAATTAGAGTTTCCAAGGATGTAATACTCATGTTATCTATAAGTTCAAGGATAACTATGAGGCAATAAACAAAGTTAATTATATATGTTAGCAAAAGGAGAGTTATATTCAGACTCTTAAGTACCACTGAAACTTGGTGGAGTGTGATTCATGACTAGGCTGTCTATGAAAGGGCATACCTTATTCAAAAAGCATGAATTAGATTAAATAATAAATTAAATAAATTATTATAATCATATTATTTTATTTATATATTTATTATTAATATAATATAATTAAATTATCATAACTATTTTATTTATATATTTATTATTAATATGATATAATTATAATATAATATATTTATTATTAATATAATTAAATTATTATAATTATTTTATATATTTATTATTAATATGACACAATTATTATATAATGTAATATATTTATTATTAATATAATACAATTTAATTTAATTAGATTAAATAATAAAGCACTATATATGAAGAAGATAAGCTTTTTTGAGGAAATCCACAAACTGAAAGGGGTAAAGGGCAATGGAGAAACAGAAATAATATTGGGATGGAGATTATGTTACGGATCATTTGGCCAGAGGCAAGAAATGAATAAGTTCTAGAAGTAGGTAATAAATCTGGCACAAGGTCATGTAACTGTGATGGGAATTTGAATTATCAGGACATCTGTTGGGTCATTTGCTCTGCTAAAAGCAGAGCAGGTGACAAATACTTACTTCACTTTATGCAAAAAGTAAATGAAATGATAAGGAGAATTGCCATAATGGGTCTGATTCTTACTACTAATAAGAAAGATTTGGCTACCAAAATTGAAAATATGGGAACTTTGAGAGGGAGTGACCATAACTTTGGAAATCTGGTGGATGCATATGATGTGTATTGAAGACATGCAGTTTAAAGAAATTGATGTGGCTGCATAGGAAACTCATTTACTCAGATTCAAAAAAGCCTGTCTAGAAAAGAAGGCAGAAAATTGAAAATGAGAACAAAAGGGTGGTGTGTGGTTCTTTAAGAATAACATCAAGACTGTTAAAGATGAAAGTGAATGGAAGGCTATGATAAAGGTTGAAAAGAACAAAATGAGGTTTCAAAACCATGTTGGGAGTCAGGGGCAAAATAAAAGAAAGGATAATGTCATTGCTTTCGGAATGGATAGGAGAATGCTGTTGCAGAATTGAGGGAAGAGAAAATAACTTGATTTTTGCATTGTCCTTTTTTCTCTGGCAATGAGAATTTTAAACTGTGGGAAAAGAACGTAAATGGTTAACATGGAGTTTTAGCAGAGATAAGTAAAGAGATATTGAGAAAGTGCCTAGCTTCCCTCAATGATAAATTCAAGGCCCCAGGTACAGAAAAAAAATTTACTGTGCTGCTCTCCAGGTATCACTGGACTAGGGATATGAGAATAGATCCTGATTTTCAAAAAGAGAATATAATGGATTCTTCTCACTCTACACTGATATGCTTGACTTGATTTCCCAGAAAAATTCTAGATGTGTTATTAAAAGGGATGGTTTGTGAGAAAGGGAAGCAGTGAATCATTGGGGGCCAGCATGGGTTCATTAATAACAAGTTATAGCAGACTAACCTCATTTCCTGCTTGAAATAAGACATTTGCTCACAGCATAGACTGTCCTTGGGAAAATAACTGGATTTCAACAAGGCATTGGACAAAGTCTTCTTGCAGTATAACTGTGGACTCTAAGGGAAAATGTGTGCTACATAATGTTATAGTTACATATATTTAGAATGGGTTGAGTGGTTCCCCAGCCCTGGACTGGCCATTATGAATCAATATCAACTTAGTCTCTAGTGGAGTCTTGTAGGGTCTTACCTCTGGCCACCATTTAGTATAACATTATATTAATGCATAGATGGCATGTTTTTCAAATTTATTCACTATTTTTAGCTCTTATTTTGGACAGATGTATAGATGGAATACTTTTCATATTTACAAATGACCTGAAACTAGGGAGCAAGCTTGTATATTGGATGATGGAATCAGAATCCAAAAATATCTTGATAAACTAGAACTACTCTCAAAACATGAATTTTAGTAGGGATAAACATAAAGTCCTACATTTAGCCTCAGAAACGCAGTTAAAGGAACACTGGCTACTGGAGACATGATTAATGTGAAAAAGTCCTTGGGATTTTAATGGACAAGTTCAATGTGTTAATAATGTAACGTGGGTGCCAAAAAGCTAATGCAAACTTGGGTGGTCTTCACAGAAGCACAAGATCCAGAATGACGGAGTTCAGAGTCCCATTTGTACTCTGCCCTGATCAAATCACATTGAATCTTGGGTTCAGTTTTGGCTGCCACATTTTAGGAAGGACCACTGACAAGCTGGAACTTATCCAGAGGCAGGGAACCAGGATGATGAAGAGATTCGAAACTTGCAGTATAAGGTTCAATGCAAGGAAATGAGGATGTTTAGCCTGGAGAAAAGAAGACTTAAGGGGGACATGATAGCTGTCTTAAAGTATCTGAAGGCCTGTCATGTGGAAGAGGGATTATACGTGTTCTGTTTGTCCCTAGAGGGTAGAACAAGAAGTGGTGGTGGAAGTTGCTGAGACAGATATTGGTTGGATTGAGGAACAACTTTCTAACAAACTGAGCTTTTCAAAAATGACTTAGGAAGGCAGTGATTTCCCTCTTGCTGGGGGTTGAATGACTGACTACTTCTTGGGGATATTATGGAGTAGATTCTTCATCATACATGAGTTAGAGTAGGTAATAATGACTAATACTTATAGAGTATTTTTACATTTGTATTTTTTCATTTGATACTCATGGCAGCCCCACGGGGTACGTACTTTCTATAAGTATTATTACCGCTATTTTACAGGTGAGGAAACTGAGGCTCAGAAGAGGTTAAATGACAGCCATGAGCACATAGCAAGTAAATGGCCAAGGTAAGTTTGGACACATCTCTCTTGACGCTAAATCAAGAACTTTTTCTACTCTACCACATAACTTCTCTGGTAACCTTCAAGGTCCTTTCTTACTCTGAGATTTTATGAGTCTTTGCTATGACCTCTATAACTTTTGGAGACCCAGCCAATTTTCCAAGCTTTATGTGTCTTACACAGGTTAGAGGCTTCCTTCAGGGACTTAGGATGAATCCATTCTGTTATCCTTGTCTCTGGGCATATAGGGTCTCATTGTAAAGCCCCTCTTTGGCTCAATGTGCTGTTAGGGGTTGATGGCTCTTGGAATGTGGTCTTATATTATCAGACCCACCCAGAGGTCAGTGTGGCTTGGCTCACTGAGATCTGGAAATCTGAGATGCCATCTTTTCTTGAGAATACATATCAGATAGAGGCTGGGAAACCAGCCAGGCATGATAATTCTCTCTTTTTTACTTCTGTTTCTAAATCTTTTTAAAAATGAGAATACTGGACTGGCATAGTAGATAAAGTCTTGGACTTAGCATCATGAATACCTATATTCAAATTCCATATGTCTGTGAACATGAAGGAGTAACAACTTCTCTGGCCCTCAGTTTCTTGCTCTATAAAATGAAGAAGCACTGAAAGGGTAACAAATGGAAAAAGTTTACGAAGCCCTGGATGACTTCTGAGGTCTCTTCCACTACTAAATCTCTGATCCAGTGATTTCTAAGGCAGGGTTTCTTAACCTTTTTTGTGTACTGGAACCCACCATCAGTCTAGTAAGCCCTATGAACCCTTTCTTGGCGTATTTTTAAATGCATAAGATGAGCTACATAGGATTACAAAAGAAACCAAATATATTGAAATAGCAAAATATTTAAACAATTCACAGATTCCCAGGGTAAGGACTCCTCCCCTAGAGTACCTTCCAACTCTAATATTCCATGATTCTATATGTAGTCTGAAAGCTACAAGAGAGCAGAGACTGTCTTATATATGTGCTATATATACACACACATGCACATATACGTGTATATGTATGCGATATACTCATACGTGTATACAAATATACACACACACACATATATACATATGTATACACATATGTGTACATATACAGTCTTATTTCCCCTTTCATTGCATAAGACAGTGTCTGGCACAGAGTGAGTGGGCACTCTATAAATACTCTTTGTCTACACTTGTTTTAGAATGCCACAAGCACCCAGCTACTATTGGAAGCTGGACTCCCATCACAAGTATTCATTGTGGCTCCGTCAAGTGACTCTTGGGGCTACACCAGTCTAGCTTGTTCCACAGAGACCACTTGGCTTTTCTGAAATCTTCCCTTCCTGCTCATACCCAGTTCTCGGGAACTTAGCATATTTTCTCCAGAAACTTCTTGTTAGGGGTGCTTTTTCATCACTTCACTGTAATAATGAGTTTATAGGCAACACAAATTAAATTAGGAGATAACACTCACGGCAAGGTCAAGTTCACTAAGACTGTTGCTCACACAACCATTCCAGGTAGAAGGATCCTTTTCTCCTTTTGGTGTATTTTTCTCTAGATTCCAAATGCATTAAAAGAAATTCTTAACTCCTTTAACATAAAAGTTGCACCTCCCCCATCCTCAATCTCTCTTTCTCTCCCCCTTTTCTCCCCACCACTTCCGTTCTTCTCTTTGACCTCTTGCCAAAAGCTCTGTTTCTTAACATTCAGCCCCCGCACCATTTCGTTTCCCTTCTATGTTTCAGGGACCGTCAGTTCTCCCTGTTCAAATCCCCTAAGGTTACATAAACAGTTCTTTGAATTTACCTTCTTCTCTTTCTTCAGGGCTTTGTTTTCAGGTTCACGAAAGAACTTCCTCTGGGTGTAATTATGATCGTTTCATTTGAGTGCTACCCACCTACTCTTACTGTTTCTCAGGTGTATGTGCTTGTGTGTGTGCATGTGTTTCACTGTCTTTAATCCTCTGTTTTCTGTGGATTCTTCCCCAGTTTGACATTGTATTGCCTGTCTATTCATCAATCTGGTTGATTCTGACTATTTTAAAGTATTTTCCTAGGTGAGCATCTGTACGTTGTTTTCTTTTTCTTCTGATCATTTTTCTTCTTTCTTGTCCTTTCTGAACAAATTCCATCCACTTATTTTATAAGAAGGAACAGAACCTAAGACCTTCATGTCGTCAAACCAATAACATGGTCCCTTCTCTCTCTTACCTTGTAAAACTATTATTTGTGGTGAGATCAATTGCATACATATAGGCTTCCAGAGATGCCATAGCATTAGTTACACTATAAAAAAACCACACTCATTTCTTCCTCCATTTCACTAATGGACTCTCCATTAATGGCCCTGCCCTCCCCCCATGCTAATTCACATTTCCCCTAGTTGAGTGGAAGGGCATATCCTGGAGTCTTGATAAATCAAACCTGTTCTCGAAGTCACACTTAGGCCTTCTCTCCCCTCTGGCTCAGATAGGATGTTTAAATGAAACTCAAATTGAGACTCATGGATAGTCTGATTAAAGCTAACATTGATTGGAATTCTCAGGTAAGAGTGGAAAATTAATTTCCCTAGAGTTGCAGGTGTAGCTGTTAATGAGCAATCACCTGATCTCACAATAGAACTTGATAACTCTGAAGGCTTAAATGGGAGCTCCGCTTAGACCATTATAAGCCAGCAATTGTACCATATGTTAGAGGGAGCTAATTTTCCCTCAGTGTGGAAGAAGGTCTCAGATTTGACCTGGGCCTTGGAATGAGCTCATGTAAATCTCCCCTAAGCTATTAAAAGTTGAAAGTTGTGACATCTGTCAGGATATATAATGTCTTCAGACTTGAAATAAGGTTTCTGATCTGACCTGTGACTTCAGCACTGCGATAATGTGACGTGCTTAGACAGCCTTTCCATCTGTGCCAGACACCTCCCCATGAGCCGGAAGGTTGGGGGAATAACCCAGATGTTCCAGTATTTGTTTGGAATAATTATACAAACCCAATTTGGTTTTTCACTTGGACTGTTTCTGATTACTTCAACTCTGAGATTTGACTTTTCTGGACTTTTAAAGACCCTTGGAGCTTCTCTGAATCTCTGCAGCAAAATTGACCAAGATATAAGACAATTGAATTGAATTGTCTTATCCCCAAAGCTTTCTTTCAGCTCCATTCTTAATAGCTCATTTCAAATCTTAGAGTCCCTGTGGATCTCACCAATGCCATTTTTTCTTTGACTACATCTTTTTTTCTCTATCCATTTAAGAAGTTAAGGAGACTTCCTTTGTTACAGAAAGAGTTTAAGTTAAACCTATGCTCTATATTTCCATTTAACTCACCAAACATTTATACTATAACTATAGAGAGGCAGCTAGGTGGTGCAGTGAAGACAGCATTAGATCTGGAGTCAAGATGAGTTCGAATCCTGCCTCAGATACTTGCTAGCTTTGTGACCTTGGACAAATCACTTAACCTCTGTCTGCCTCTGTTTCCTCCTCTATAGAATGGAGATAATAATAGCACCTACCTCTCATGGTTGCTATAAGGATCAACTGAAATATCTGTAAAGTTCTATCGAAATTCTTGCTATCTATTTTGTTATATACTTACATATGTTCCTGTTGTCTATTCTGCCTTGACTGTAAGCTCCTTGAAGTCAGAGGCTACTTCATTTTGCCCTTGTATCTTCAGGGACTGACTCAGTGCTTGGCACACAGAAAGTGCTTGATAAAAGCTTGTTGCTTGAATAATCGATATTCAAAGCACTGTGGGGCATACACTTCTAAGGTCAGCATGATCTCTGACCTCAAAGAGCTTGTTTTTCAATAGGGCTAAGAAAATACACAAAAAGAAACTGAAAGGGGGAGAGAGATACCCATAAGGGGGCAAGATAAAGAATAGTTGGAGGAATCAAGAGCTAACCCAGCTTTGGAGTGACGGTTACAATGAGCTCTTCCTTCCATGGAAGGTCAGGGAAGGAAATCATCCACCAGCAAAGGAGACCGGAGAGACGGAGGTATTGTTAATTTTAGGATGCTGCTGGGCCAAAATGGAGAAGTAGTCTGTGGAGTCTTGGGCTATTCCGGGTTTAGAGTGAGTGTAGTTGGCATGGATATTTCCTTAAATGCAGTTTTTTTGGGGGGCAAATATTTCCTTGTTTATGATATATGTGACAGTTTCACAGCCCATAACTGAGTCTGTGGTCAAAGCTTAACCAGCTTAGGAGAACTTAGAAGAACTTGTCCTATGCTGAAATAGCCTATGAGAATCCAAGATCACCTCTACACCAAGATTAGGCATTAGAATGGAGTTTTAGAATATATAGGACAAAAGAGACAGAAAGTGCTTTGGAGGTGCAAAGGAGGGAGATATCCCATCCAATTGGAGGGAAGGCATAAGGAAAAACTTCATAAAGGAAGTGGCGTTTGATTAATATTTTTAAAAAGTGTTTCTATTTGTGGAAAATTTTTTGCATTTTATATAATCAAAATTATCCATCTTACATTTTGTAATGCTTTCTAATATTTTGTTTGGTCCTAAATTCTTTCCTTTTGTATATATCTGACAGGTAAACCATTCCGTGCTCTCCTAATTTGCTTGTAGGATCACTAAACTTAAACGCCAAATAAAGTGAGCATTTCTACATTCCTAATAAAATAGAAAAAATGTTTAAACATGAAACTACAAATCTCTAAAATCTGTGTTACTTTTTATTTAAGGGTATCATAAATTCAACATGCAATGTTCAAAGTTTCTCTGATTTTCTATGATTTTTTTTCTGCCCTACTTTTTCATGCATTAAGGGAAGCAGCATTTGAGAGGGGACTTGATGGATAGGTTTCAACAGATTGAGCATGGTGAGAGTGAGCATGGCCATAGGTTTGTAGGATGGAAAGTCAGCTCTGATCAGGGCAGCACGATGATATTTGGCTGAAGTATAGGGTATGAAGAAAAATGGTGGGAGATAAAGAGGTCTTCTGGGTTCAAATTGTAAAGACCCTAAAATCAGGCCAAGGAATCTGGACCCAATTCACTAGGTGAGAAGGGAGCCAATGAAGACTTTTAAGCAAAGAAATGATATGGTCAGAGCTCTATTTTAGGAAAATTAATCTATCAGAGGCACACACTATGGATTAGAGGTGAGAAGAGGATGGAAATGGGAAGGTAAGGAGGCTATTTCAATAGCACTTTTTATAAGAGTTGAAAAGTATATAGGCAGCGAGGTGATGTAGTGGATAGAGCACTGTCTCCAGGGACAAGAGGACCTGAGTTCAAATCTTCCCTCAGATATTTGCTGGCTGTGTGACCTTGGGCAAGTCACATAACTATCCCCTTCCCAATTGCCTCCCCAAAACCAAAAAAACATGAAGAGTATAGAAAGATCATCAAGTAAATAGGAAGCCTTGCCTGGGTTCAAGTCTGGCTTCTTATATGTACTTGCTGTATGATCCTGGCCAAGTCATTTAATCTCTTAGTACCTTAGGCAATCCTCTAAGACTATAATGTGCAGATGTGCATTGATTGTAAGAGTTAATAATGGACTGAACCAGGATGGTTCTGGAATGGAAATGGGGAGGAAGAGACAGAGGCAAGATATGTTTTTGTGAGGGGCATCAGTTCAGGAACTGACTGGATATGGGTGTGAAGAAAAGAGGGGAAACAAAAATGACCGATAATTCAAGTCTTAGTGGCTGAGAAAATAGTGAAGCCATGAACATAAATAGGAAATCCAGATAAATGGCATGTTTCCCCTTGAAAGTCATGATGAGGGGAAAAGGAGAGGTTCAATGGTAGACTGGAGAGGTAGAAAGATAGGAGATTTTGTTCAGAAAGGCTAATTCCATACTCATTTAATATCAATCAATTCAAGTCTAGTAGGAGAAAAGGGTAGGTAGGTGGTACAGTAGATAAAGAACTGAGCTTGCAATCAGAAAGATTCATCTTCCTAAATTCAAATTCAGCCTCAGAAACATACTAGCTGTGTGATCCTGGGCAAGTCATTTAACCCTGTTTGCCTCAGTTTCCTAATGAACTGGAGAAAGAAATGGCAAACCAGTGCATTATCTTTGCCAAGAAAATCCCAAATGCGGTCATGGAGAGTCCAACAAAACTGAAATGATCAACAGCTACAAAAATAGGAGAAAATGAGAAAGGGGCACATTTAGTACTCAAGTCCACCTGAGAATAAGCTAAGACCCCGAGGAGGCTTACCTCATGTTTATTAACATTAAAAATATACATAGTCAAACCTTTACTAATTTGAAATAGAGAAAAATTCATTTTGAATTAGTGAAAAACCTACCCTAGGTAGAATGTTAAAAGTTTTGTTACTTGAAAGTACTTTCTAACTTGAAGTAACTTGGCAAAACACTGACAAGTAGAGGATTTTGGGGAACCTGCTTTAATGAACAGGTAATGATAATTTGTAATTAGTGTGTCATACATTTTTATGCAAATGGATGCTTCCAAAGTACTTGAAAATAATTTGTTCTCAAGCAAATTAAACACATCCCTTGAAATTTCATTTCCACTTTTAATTTGCTTAGCAAATCCTTCCTTAATAATAGTACAAAGGTAAGCTTCAGCATAACCCATGTCTGAATGAAAGAAAAATCTCATTTTTAAAAATGTAATTGTGTTTTAATAGAAAAACTGGTCTTAGGAAATTAAAATGATCAGTAAAGATTTTAATTATGCATATAAGCCTTGTGTGTAATTTAAAATTGAACTTTTGTGTGAGTTGTAATTCATTAATGGGGGAAAGAAAGCGTATATTGCCTCCCATCATTATTCAATTAACATAGAGCTGACTGAAATGTAAACACAGAAATTTCTTTTATAAAAATTTCTTGGGAAGGGGGATGGGGAGTGACAAGGGAGTAAGTGTTGTCCATACCTGAAGTTGCGTCAGCACCATGAGGATTATGAGGGGCAGGGAAGGCAGGTTTTAGCGCACAATGCTGTGACTTAAAAGAACTTTCTCATTCCACTAACCAATCAACTGAGACTGTAGCTCCTTATATGAGCTCCAACGTATTAAGAGATTCTTACCTATACTTGGGTCATGCTTTTCTATTTTGCCCTTTGGGTCCTGTATTATTAACACGTAGGTCTAGGTTTTGAACAAAACTGTAAGAAATTATTTTTTTAATGATCATTTTTTTCCTTCTTGCCTTCCCCCACCTACTGAAGAGGAAAGAAAGAAGAAAAGAAAGAAGAAATGACAGTGGAAGAAAAGCAAGTAAGTGGAAAACCAACCCAAACAGACATCTGTATCACACAAACAACGCATTCCATGTTGGTCTCATCCAAAAAATGCATTTCTATTCTGCATGTTAATGTAATCATCTCTTTGTCATAAAGTAGGCAGCATTCTTTTTTATCAGCTTTTTATAATTAAACTTGATCAGAGTTCTTAAGTCTTTTGAAATCGTTCGTTTTTATAGTGCTGATATTGCAGTATAATTTGTTCTTCCACGTCTGCTCACTTTGCTCTGCATCCGTTCATACAAGTCTTTTGAAGTCTGTTTCAAACTTTTCCCTCCTTTCTTATAGTACAATTTGTATTCCATTACCTTCATATTCTGCTGTAGGTTCACATTCTGCCTTGGATCTCAGTTTGCTTGCTTCCTTTGTGCTAACTACTGTAACTGAGCTTTTTGCTTGGGGGAATCCATCTTTTACCCTGCTCAGATCAGGCTAATGTTTTAGAATCACAGCAAGCACCACAGGAGGAGAACAGAAATTCTTAGGATTTTAAGAAATAAATTTGTATGATAAATAACTGATTTCAATTTCCCACAAAAACTGGTTTTCCATGATAACATTTCTGTAAAAAAAATTGGATTCCGCAGTGTCCCCCAAACTGAAGAAATGAAATACAAATGAATGAGTTTTGTGTTGTAGCATTCACCTCTAGTTTCATAGTGTGGGGAGGTGCTGGGAGGAAAAGGAAGGAGTGGTTTGACTTCATTTAGCTTGGCTTATTTTGGGGAAGCATTAGAACAATTAAGACTGATTGTTCCTTTGAAATGGAGGGTTTTGTACTGGGATGAAATACACCCCCACAATTTTTTTTCTATTGTAGGAAAAATTGCCTTCTATTGTACAGATAATTATGCACTACTTAAAGTCTTCAAAGTCTAACATTTTTATCTGGGTTATCTATAAATAATATATGAGTATTATTGTATTAGAAATTTTTATTGGAGGCAACTTCCTGGGCCTGTTAACCTGCTTAACTTTCTGTGAGCTTAGTGATGCTGAGGTCAAGAGGTAAGGCTGGGGCAACATTTGAATGAAACCGAGGAATCTAGTAATGTCATAAACTCAGGAATATCTAGTGATGCTCTAAGAAGGAATGAGCAGAACTGGATTGAGGTGTGATGAAAGTACTACCCAATTACTGGGAGTAGAAGGATAAGGTAAGTTGATATTACTATGTTCCCAGGCATTTTTTCATTAATATGTAGTCTTTAGGTTTCATGCCAAGGAGGAGGGACCGAGGCATAATCCAAAGGAAATTTCCAACGAACAATCATCTCAGTTTATTATTCTAATACTATCCCCAAATAAGTCAAATTTAATGACCTACTTCTTGAGCCGGAGGGGTGGTATTTTTAGGTGAGGACAGAAAGACGTTTCTTGTGTCTGCTGGTTCTTGGGTATTTCTGTCAGCATAGTTCCCAAGTGCTGGGGCGCTTGGGTGTATATATTCAGAGCTAGAGGGCAAATGAGAAGCTATATGGTGAGGAGTTTGGAGATCCAGATTGAGAGGGACCTGGCATGGGCATGACACTGGTCTTGGTTGGTGTCACCTGCATGACATAGGGATAATGAGTAATTTGGCCATCAAAGCTCAAAGTGACCAAAAAGATTCAACTTGTACTCTTGACTTTAGGAAATCAGCTACAAAACAGAAGAAGACACTGAAAGGGAAGAGGAGAGGAAAGGTAGAAGAGGGAAGGGGAGGGGAGAGAGGAGGGGAAAGTAGAGGAGGAAACAGGAGAACAGGGGAGAAGAAAGAGAGAAGGGGAGAGGATAAGAAAAATAGTCATTACTTATGGGTGACCAAACTTTGGAAACTTCAATGTTATGGGGTCACTCATTCGGTCAATCAGCAAGCATTTACTGAGTGCTTATTATGTGCCAGGAACAGATTTAGAACTTAAAAGTTCCAGGGATAAGAAAGATACTAAGACCTGAAACCTCAGGGTAAATAGCTTTGGGGTCTGTGATTGAAGCATCTTTTGCCTTTAGAGTCTGGAGGTGGGAGGATGGAGTGGATCAACAGGTACTTTGCCAGGCCATGAGCCAGGCTGTAAAATGTACCCAAAAAGTGACCAAAGAAGAATTTGCTTAAGGCATCTAAAGAGAGGTAAATTGTCATTATTGATGCTGTTTGTTCAGTCATGTCTGACTCTTCATCACCTCATTTAAGGTTTTCTTGGCCAGGGTTCTGCTGTAGTTTGCCATTTTCTTCTCCAGCCCATTTTACAGATGAAGAAACTGAGGCAAACAGGTTAAATGCCTTGCTCGGAGTCACATATCTAGTAAGCGTCTGAGGTTGGATTTGAACTCAGGAAGATGAGTCTTCCTGACTCCAAGCCCAGTACTCTGTCTACTTTGCTGCCTGAGGGGTAGGTTACTGAGGGATAAAACAGCTACTTAGATAGCCAAATTCATAGTGTTGGTATTAAGTTAATATGCAGGTTAAGAACAGGGAGAAAGAAGTTAGGCACTTGGGAAATCAAACAGAACTGACTTAGACCCTGTGGTCAATGGTTAGGGTTAGGATGAAGTGATAAAAATCTTTAAAACTGGTCATTATCATCCCTAAATCTGAGTTAGAAGAGACTATAGATTACAGAGACTAACTCACACTAGCAAGAATTCCCAGGAATCTAATATTCTTGACAAATGCTCTTCCAGCCTTTGCACCTAGACCTCTAATGATCTGAGAGGACTTAGAGTGGCCCAGACTTTGTCACTTTGGGATAACTCTTGCTGTACTGATGCCAGTTACATGCTTACTTGCTTGGTGAGTGTTCCAGCACACATTTCATGTGTTGCAGTGGCTGCAGCATCATACCTGCTTTCTGGAAGCCTTGAGGAAAGAGTGCTGTCACTTCCCTTCCTAATCAGAAGCAGGGCATAATATGTGCCTTATCTACCAGGTAATGCTCTACTTCAGCCACTGGCCAAGGTAGGTGGACATCCGTAGACAAAGGTCTCTCCAATGCTTGTGCAAGATACCCCTCCCTCCATCATGACCTGCTTGGACAGATTTATTTATCCAACTAGCCAGATTCAAAATGAATTTAGCAGAAAAAGAAAATGGAGAATTGTGAGAATTATAGAAATCTCCCTATGGTTCAGTCCCCCTCTCTTTCTGGAAAATTCCTTTAACCTGGCTGATCCTTTCTATTTATATTACATAGCCTAGACTGCAACCACACACATTTTATTGTATAAAGAAAATGAATAAGATGTTTGCTAAGTTAGGGGTAGCCCTTAAAGCAGTCAGTCTCAAATATTTCCTTTCAATCTTCCTGTCTATCATCACTGATTCTGGGGAATTTGGGGGGATGTTCTAAATTAACATGGTATCTTAATGTTCTGAATTTGGGGAGACATTCCAAATTAACTTAGTATCTTATTTATTTTTAGTTTTCAACATTCATTTCCACAAAATTTTGAGTTCCAATTTTTCTCTCCATCTCTCCCCTCCCCCTCATAAAGTCATTAGCTTCCCTCAGCTCCACTCTCATTTTAAAAGAACTATTTTCTTCAGTGAGCTTTTGAACCTCCTTTTCCATTTGACTGATTCTGCTTTTTAAAGCTTTCTTCTCCTAATTGGCTTTTTGGACACCTTTTTCCAATTGAGTTAGCCTATTTTTAAAGGTGTAATTTTCTTCACCATTTTTTTGGGTCTCTTTAGCAAGGTGTTGACTCATTTTTCAAGCTCTTCCAGGACTGAGCCCATTTCATATTCATTTTGGAAGTACTGGATGCAGAAGCCTTGACTTCCTCTGACAGTATGCATTGTTCTTCCTCATCAGAAGGGATGGAAGGAAATACCTGTTCACTAAGAAAGTAACCTTCTATGGTCTTATTTTTTTCCCCCTTTTTGGGGCATTTTCCTAATTAGTTACTTGACTTCTGAATCCTTTGTCAAGAAGAGGGTCCTAGTGTGCTTTTTTTCCCCCCAGGACCATGCTCAGAGCTGAGATTCAGATTAGTTGCTCAATTCCCCCAGAATTTTTGGGCCAAACTGCTGCCACCACCACTGCTGCAGCCATTGCTGCTGCCTCTGCTACCGCTGTCGCCTCCTGGGTCCGGTGCAAGGGGGGATCTTGCTCCCCTCTTGCCCACTTGGGAAAGCCCTTTCACTGATCTTTGAAGCTTTCTTTGGTGCTTGTGGGTTGAGGGATCTGAGAAACTTCCTCCTGGGGATTCTGCCCCAGAGGCCTGTTCTGGTCCTATTCCTCCCAGTGTTGCATGGCCAAGGCTGGGCTCTGCTCAGTGTCCCATGCAATAGAACTTTCCTGTCAGTCTTCCAGATTGCCTTTGGCTGGAAATCTCTTTCACTCTGTTGTTCTGTGGCTTCTGCTGTTCTGGAATTTGTCGAGTCATTTTTTACAAGTATTTTATGGGCTATGGGGGAAGAGCTAGGTTATGTGTATCTTTCTACTCTGCCATCTTGACTCTGCCCCCCCCAAATCATCTTAACCTAGTATATTAATGTTATGGGACCTGATGTCAGGGGACATGACTACCTGAAGGCAGCTAGGTGACTCAGTGGATAGAGCCCTAGGCCTGGAGTCAGGAAGATGAGTTCAAATCTTGCCTCAGATATTAATTGTATGATCCTGGGCAAATCACAAATTGAGAACAGTTTGCCTTAATCCTCTGGAGAAGGAAATGGCAAATCAAGTCAGTATTTTTGTTAAGAAAACCCTATGGATAGTATGGTCTGTGATTGATTGAACAATAATGACTGTCATAAGATCAGTGAGATATTGAAACTTGGATGGTCTTCCCCTCCTCGAATGATTCTTTTGTGAAGGCAAACTAGACCATCTTTTGCCTCAATTTTTACCTCTCCTTTTGCTTCCAGATGCACATTGCCTCAGACAAAATGAGACTGGGAAAGATCTAAGCTTAAGAAGGCCAAGGTCTCTCATTACATCTTGGGTTATCTGTAATTGACTTGACCTCTGGACTCCAGTGAGGCTGGAGGAGAGAGTGAGGCTGGTGACTTTGCACAGCCCTGTCTCACTTGAATCCAATTCACTTGCAAGTCAAGACAGAACCCTCCTGATGTTTTTCATCCTCTGTGAGAATGAAGGACGAACAGCAAAAGTCAGGAAAATATATTCTAGGATACACACATCTTCAAATCTTTTCTTCTCTGCCCATGAAGTGACTTCTTATGAGCCTCTTATTTTGTCTGGGGGTTGGAGAGAAGAGAAAGGAAAAGAGGCCTGGTAGACCTATTGGTTTTACTGTGTCCATACAGATGTCTTCCTTTTGCCCATGACTAAAACAGGGCCTGTATCTCTACCTGAAGGGACCAGTACAGTGGTAGGCTTGATGTCAGGAGAAGCTTCCTAATAATTAGAGTAGGTGTACAGTTCCTCCCCACTTCTGGAAGCTGGATTGGGGTGCTGGAGTGAGAGAGGATGGCTCTTCTTCTCTGGTTTCACACCTCTGGTACACACTAGGAGATACGTAGAAAGAGAGTTCAAAAAGGTAGGGAGAAGAGAAGGGGTGAGGTCTACAGAGAAAAGGGTGAGCCAGAAAAGAAGCAGGAAGTAGTGGAGAAAAACACATCCCCTGTAATGAGTGTCACAATGACCAACTCCTCTCTGTTGATGCTACTTCAATGCTGTTTCATCCAAGTCTGTGATTACCAGAGGTCCAAGAGGGGTTGGTAGAAAGCATATTTGAAGTCAAAAGGATGAGGGTTAACTTGAGAATGGAACAGACAGCACCCCCCTTTTAGCAACATGATTTGTCTTTATCACTTTCCCACTTTCACTAGTCACAGACCTCTTCCCTTACTTTGTCCTCTCTCCCCTGACACAAACCTACCTTCATTTCTGTCTCTCTAATTGGCTTCCTTTTGTGTCTCATCTCTCACCCCATTAGAATGTCCCCCAGAAGTATGAGGATTTTCTTTTTGCTTCTGTTTGTATCCTCAGCACTTGGCATGGTGCCTGGAACTTAGTGTGTGTAAATACTAGTTGCCTATCTGTTTTTATCAAGATTCTAGCCTGATTGGCTAGGACCTTCCCACCTAGAGCTAGACTCCCTGGTTGCCACTTTGCTCCGAACTTGAGTGAACTCATCAAACCTTAGCTCTGGTGGTACTGGCTATCTACCATGCCTGGAATTCACTCCTTCACCTCTGTCTTTTAGCATCCCCCAACTCAACTTTAATGAATCTTAACCATCTCCAGTGGGAAGTCTTTCCTAATCCTACCTAGATTTAACTGATTTTTCCCTTCCTCAAATTATTCTATATTTAGTGCTTTGTATTTTTTTATCCCCCTCCTTCCATAGAATGTAAGTTCCTTGAGGTCTGGGATTGATTTTTGTTTTGGCTTTGTATCATCATGCTTTGGATTTAGTAGGTATTTTAATAACTGCTTGTTAGATTACATTACATTGCATAAGATTAACTAATTCAAGGTAAGGGCTTTATATGTTAGTCCTTCCAGGGGCATTTGCATTTAATCAGTCAATAAGCATTCGTTGGACCCTTATTATGTGCCAAGCAAAGAGGATACAAGAAAAGCAGTCCATGCTTTCAAGGAACTGACATTCTAACAAAGTATTGCTGTTTCTTTCAGTTGTGTCTAACTCTTCATGACCCCTTTTGGGGTTTTCTTGACAAAGATACTGGAGTGGTTTGCCATTTCTTCTTCAGCTTATTTTTACAGATGAGAAAACTGAGGGCAAGTGACTTACCTAGGGTCACACAGCTAGTAAGTGTCTTAGGACTCCATCACCAGCACTCTATCCACTGCATCACCTAGGTCCAGAAAGATGGATGTTCCTGAATTAAAATCTGGCCTCGGACACTTACTACTAGTGTGACCTGGGAGACCAACCCATAGATTATTCCAATAGATAAGGCATGAAGTGATAAAGGTCTACACCAGGATGGCAGCTGTGGGAGTAGAAAGAAAGGGACTTAATGGATAGATGTTGTGAAGGTAGAAATTATAATACTAGGCAAAAGATGGTATAATCAAGGATTACACTGAGATTGCAGTTATTGGGAAGAAAGTGGGGTATTTGACAGTATTAAGAATGTTTAAAAGAGGGTGTGGTTTTGAGGGAAAGATAATGAGTTTTGAAAACGTGGAATTTGAGCTGTCCATGAAACATTCAATTCAAGATGCTCAAGAGGTTGTTGGTGATTCCAGAGCAGGTGTTAGAAAAGAGGTTTAGGTCTAGATCAAGAGACCTGAGAATCATCTACGTAGCAATGATAATTGAAATCATAGGTGCTGTTGAAAACACCAAGCAAGACAGGGTTTTCACTGGGGTCTGTGAAACTGGATAGAGAAAAAAAATCACATCTTTTATTTTACTAACATCTAACGAAATTTGGCATTTCCTTCAATTACTTAAAGATATTAGTCTAAGAAGGCTTCAAAAGACTGCCAGAAGGTTCTGTGATGCAAAAAAGGATAGGAATCCTTAGTGTAGAGGCAATACTGGAAAGGCTCTGGAGTGAGAGTAAAGATAGGTGACCTGGATCTGGGACTGACCCAGGGCTCCCTGGGAAGGCTGTGATACAAAGATTCAAGTAGGAGGCCTGAAAGAGGACTCCTTGTCTTAAAACAAACCAACAAAAGAATAGCTAACACATATAGAGAGGCCAGGGTGAAGTAGTGGATAGAAAAGTAGTGTAAAAACCAGGAAGACCTGGCTGCTTGGAACTGTATGATTCAGCTAGCCTGTAACTATGGTTGTAGTAGACAACTCTCACTGAGATTCTAAGTTACAGTGAAGGTCCAATCTCCACTACCTCCATTGGTAGAGGTAATTGATTCACCAAAGAAATACTTATACCAATGACATAGCCCCTCACATTTATATACCACCTTTACAAAACA
Organism: Bettongia penicillata ogilbyi; assembly: GCA_023548195.1. NCBI lineage: Eukaryota > Metazoa > Chordata > Mammalia > Diprotodontia > Potoroidae > Bettongia > Bettongia penicillata. The sequence goes on along the minus strand of JAJHZJ010000488.1, from coordinate 1,986,109 downwards.
CTTATAATGCATGGTACACAAAACTAATTTACTCTTATGTGTGCTTAGTAGACTGATGGTAAGACTTAGACCCATTAATGCATGCAATGAAACTTTACAAACACAAGTCCTTACAGGAACAAACCAACAAACTGATTCCAAAAGTTCCCAGTCAGCATACCTCATCCTGGTGCTCATAACATGGTTCCCTCTTTGCCTAACCACAGGTTGTGTGTCTCCCTATGAGTTGCTATTCTGGCAATTATTTATAGTATTATATTATGTTCTATAATATAATATTATATATATATTATTATATTCTGGCAATCTTTGTCAGTTAGCTCTATTCTTGAGCAAGCACTGGAGGTGGAAATTTCCAAGTACTTGAAATATAGGAGTCTGTTCTACTTGCAGACAATAGCATGCTGAAGGCTAGAGCTGGTGGTTTTTATAATTATAGAGCAAGGGTTTTTATAATTCTAGTAAGGGTGTTTTGGGGCAGCTAGGTGGTATAGTGCATAGTGTGTCAGTCCTGGAGACAGAAGATCTGAGTTCAAATCCAGTCTCAGACACTTATTAGCTGTGTGCAAGTCACTTGACCCTGTTTGCCTTCATATCCTCACTGTTGAAATGAGCTGGAGGAGGAAATGGTAAACCACTCCAATATCTTTGCCAAGAAAACCCCAGATGGGGTCACAGAGAGTCAGATATGACTGAAATGACTGAAGGACAGCAACCAAGGTATTTACAAATTCCATTGTAGTTCTGATTGGTGATGAAAGAAAACCATCAATCAAAGCTAACATCATTAGTAAATGTTTACTAGTTGTTTAACACATTTAGGGCACCTTATTAGTAGTTTTTTCTTCCAAATTTAGGAGACACACTTTATTAGCGGTTGCTCACCAGAGTGGGCAGACATGTGTTATTGATAAACGGTGTCACTGAAGTGCTTCTCTTGTTACAGAAAAGATCACTTACGTAACAGTTATAAAAACAGAGGCTTAAAACAAACTAAAATTGTTCATGTCAACATATTCCTACTGCATTCTTCTCTCTGGATGATGGCTACTAAATGATTACTAAAGCTATCCATATAGAAATTGCAACGCTGTTTCAGATTTGAACAAAGATTCATTCATTAATATATACAAGCGTTAATATCACATGAAGCATTAAAAGCATCTTTAAAGAAATCCCTGATAAACCAAGGGAGTCTCCAATTTGAGTTTTTTGAACTGTCCTGTGGTTTCTTATGGCAGATCTTCTGTAGGCCAAGAACTTTACCTGTGTATGAAATGTTGCACAGGTTTTTAATTTTCTCCCTTTCTTTCCAATGTCTTGCAATTCTTTGTCTAGTGCTAGTAATGATCATGTCATTCATAATGTGTCTTGGTGACAAAGATGACATAGTGCTTGAAAATATCCTTTAAGAATAAAGAAGAAATGAAGAGTCCAGACCAAGGGCTAACTTCTGATGTTTCCCTTTATTCCCTGTGTTGCAGACCAAGGCTGGAACTTGGTTTCTTGGCAGTTGAATCTCTGTGAGCAGGAGAAGGATGACAATCTTTGCTACTACTTCCCATCCTGTGTGGAAAGAGCAAGGGTCAAATTACTGAATTCCATGCCTCAGAAATGGGAATGCCCTTCCTTATGGAAATCAATGTAATATCTGTATTTCTCTATCTGTGAGAGAATTCTACTAAAGCGATGCCCATAGAAGAAATGAAGTCTTATGCCTAGTTTAGGTTAGCATTGTAAGGCATTAATAGAACATATTTAAAAAGAAAGTATCTTGTGAGACCCATCTCTCTTGGCACCATAGAAATATGGTGGTACTTCATCAACAGCTATAGCAGTAGATAATTTCAGATCTGGGAAATGATCCAAGAGCATGAGAGACAAAGATAAGGGGAGTAGGCTGGCAGTCAGAGACTTCATGACTTTGATGAAGTCAAAACTACTGGAACAAAATTTTTAAAATGTCTCTTTTTAAGATGATGATTTCCTACTTAAGAAATTAGGAGGAAAAATAGACCCAATTTTATAGGAAAGGATTTCTCCCTATTGAAATAGAAAATAAGGTAAGAAATTGTAATGTCAATTTAGTTATTTAGTGACTTATTGTTTTGATTTTAGTAAAGGCATTATGCCAAATAGCCTGTAGGCATAGGAAAATCAGAACAACTGGAAGGCAAAGAAAGAATCCATCCGGTGGTGAGATAAGTGATCCACAGCAACAGGGTTATGAGGATATGGATGAATTCCAGTGAGTCTCACAGTCTTTGCCAACCCTTAAGATTTTTAATGAAAGAAAGGAAATGGCCAATAGATCAGCAACTAGAAACTTACTAAAAAGCTGAATTGGGTGATATTTATAAAGACTTGGATAAAAGGTTAGAAGCCACCTGGCTATCAAACAGGTAGCGAATCCATAAGACTTGATTACGTTGAGGTTAATAATCTAGGGATGTTAGAAAAGATAAAAGACTGGCTCAAACTATTAAAATAGAGATGCTTATCCTAACTCAATGTCAGAATTGGGATTCAAAGGTAGGTATTTCCTTACCATAAGTCTAGAAGTCTTTTCCCTCTGCTATCCTCAAATCACTCCCAGTTGGCAAGTACTATTTTTTATGTCTACTTCTGCCCAGCAATTTGTCAATGTCGTTGTTTAGGTTGTTTTAGTACTCTTTGTGATCCCATCTGGAATTTTTTTGGCAAAGAAACTGAAGTGGTTTGCCATTTCCTTCTCCAGCTCATTTTACAGAAGAGGAAACTGAGGCAAACAGGGTTAAGTGACTTACCAAGGGTCACACAGTTAGGAAGTGTCTGAGGCTAGATTTGAACCCAGGAAGATGAGTCTTCTTGACTCAGTCCCAGTACTCTTTCTACTGTGCCACCTAGCTGCCCCACCCAGCAGAAGACTGGGTCAAAATATATATATACATATGTGTATATATATATATATATATATATATATATATATATACATATATATATATATATATATAAATATGCCCATTTTCTTCCCTTTTTCATTGGATGACATCATTTTCACCATCATTAGTTAATTTCAACTGAGATTCATAGTACTTTAAGTTGAGTGTAACTGACTATTTGTAACTTACCCTGGAAAAAAGCTAAATTGATAAAAGACTTACACATTCTATGTAATCGAATTTTTCTAGGCATAGGGACCATTCATTTATATCATCCATGTCCTAGCTAAAGGTACATTTCTCTTTTTCTTTCTTGCTTGGTATGATTTATTTATTTACTTTCTCAGAGTCTAATCATATCACTAGTATTAAATATTGGGCTCAAGCTGTCTCCCCAAAGACACAACCTGTAATGTCAGGGGATGCTAAATTTAATAATCTTTAGTAATTATAGGATGGTATCCTGGAAAATTAGCTTAGGGCAGTTACAAACATGTGGAGTAATGAGACTTTATCTACATTATGTTCAAGATGAAATAATATGGAGACCCTGTAATACAGTTTATTGACCTTCTCTGGGGTGTAATAATAATATATCCTATCCTAGATCTCCATCATTGTAATTGAATTCTGCGGGATTCATGTGAGGACTCCAAAATCTATCCCACAGTGTCTTCCCTTTTGAGACCATTCAAATTATTTTTTTCATTTCTCCTTTTAATTACCGTAAAAAGTGATATCAATCTTTGGGGAAAGCAAACCTTCATTTGCTGTTGTTCATCATTTTACAGCCATCTGTAAAGCATCTCCCCTCCTTTTCTTTTTCCCCTTTGCCCCAAAGATGGCCTAGCTTGGTTTCTATTAGGGAAAAAAAAATACGTATCTTTTAGAACTCAAAGCCTCATAGAATGTTAGAATTAGAAGGAAGTTTAGAAATCATCTAGTTTGGTGCATTCACTTTACAAATGAGGAAACTATCCAAGTGGCAAGTGACTGAGAATTTTCAACTAAGATCCTCTGATTCCAAAAATCATTGAATTCCAGCATTAGGAAAAAAACAACCCACCAGGGGCCAGCTAATCCAACTAGGAGGTGGATAGGAATCTCCTCTACAATATATCCAGTATGACAACTTATTCACTCTCTCCCTTTAAAATATCACAATAACTTCTTTGTACTTACTTAAAAAACCCAAAAATCTTTAATCATACCCTTTATGAATGAAGAAAGGAAAATAGGGATAAGTTTCTAATACCTTCAATTTTTGACAAAAGAAGGTTAGACCAGTGTTGCCATCCTAGGACACTAGTGAAAAAAGATTCCTTCTTAATGTTGATCAAGTTGAAATTAAACTAAATTTTCTCTTGGTAACTGAGGACTTGGGTAAACAGAGGGATCAGGGCCTTGATTATGATAAGCATTATGTGATCTGATTAGATTTTTATTTTCTTTCTGCCAAGGTTACCAGCTCCTCCATATCCAGGCACTCAAATCAACCACTTACTGTCTAAGGAGCATCTTCAAAAATTGGATACTCCCATTACCTGTGAAGCTTTAATGGAGCATTAGAATTTATGAAGATTTCAAATGAAATCTTAAGTTCACATTGGCTTTTAAAATGGTGCCAGAGGAGTGAGAACATTGATTTAACTTTTCCAGTCCTCAAATGGTTCTTAATGTAATGGAACTTCTCTCCCCCCCAAAACTGATCAGAGATTGGGACCATTATGAAAAGGGCCTGGAATGTACTTAGGTGAATGACAGAGACAGGACCTTGTCCCTAAGCTTAGTTTTCAATCTATGCCTTTTCTCCATTCACTCACACAACTGGTGTCTGAGATCAGATTTGAACTGATGAGTCTTCCTTAATGCATACCGTGCCACCTAGCTGCCCCATATGGTGCTGTGGATATGGTGAGGGACATAGATATATTTTTTATGTATAAAATGATACATAATTACATAGCTAAATTTGCATATGTAATATATATTGCATATACACAATTTTTATTGACATCTCCAACTCAATTGGTATGAGAAGCTCCCAATGAAAAATTTCTTTCTACCAATGCAAATTAGAAATTAGAAACTTATTATGTTAAGGAGGTGCCATGGTCACTGAAAGGTTAAATGACTTGCCCAGAGTCACACACCCATTATATCAGAGGCAGTTCTTGAACTCAAGTTGTTTTGACCCCAAGGCTGGCTTTTTAGTCCAAGAAAGTAAATGAAAAAAATAACATTAACCATCTACCCAGATACTTCCTCATGCCTAAAGGATCTAGAAGAAAAACATGTTTTGGGGTATCTTTGGCAGATGTATCAGAAAGGAAGAAGTATGTGTTCACAAATGATCACATATATCAGATTATATCTACAACAGCACAATTGTAAGATTCTACCATGTTTATTTCTTGGTTAATTTTTTTTTTTCATTTGATTTTTTATTTTTTTCTGAATTACATTTAAAAAAGTTTTTGACATTCTTTTTTTTCTTTTGACTTAGGAATAACTTTTCCCCAGTTAAATGTAAACAACCATTTTTAACATTTGTTTTTAAAACTTTGAGTTCCAAATTCTCTCCCTTTCTCCCTACCCACTCTACCTCATAGACAAGAGAAGCAGTTTCATATAGGTTTTATATATATATACATGCAGTCAGGCAAAACATATCCATAATAGTCATGTTGGAAGAAATATAGATTAAAAAAACTCAGGAAAAATAAAGAAAATGAAAAAAAACAACAAAAGTTGCTTCAATCTGAATTCAGACACCATCAGTTGTTTCTCTGGGGATGGACATCATTTTTCATTCTAAGTTCTTGAGAGTTGTCCTGGATCGTTGTATTGCTAAGAAGAGCAAGTCATTCACTGCTGATCATCCTACAATATTGCTGTTACCTTGTACCCATTACATTTCATTTTGCATCAACCTATGTAAGTCTTTCTAGTTTTTTTTCTGAAAGCATCTTGCTCATCAATTCTTGTGGTACAATAGTATTCCATCACAATTACATACCACAACTTGTATGCACTCTCTCAATTTCCACATCTTTACCTCTAGAAAAGAACTGCTATCAATAATTTTTGTACATATAGATCCTTTTCCTTTTTGTTTTTTATCTCTTTTGGGAAATAGACCTCGTAGTGGTATTGCTATGTCAAAGGGCATGCATGTTTCCACAGCCCCTTGGGTATAGTTCTAAATTATTTTATAGAATGGTTTAATCATTTCACAACTCTGACAAAAGTATGTGAGTACATGAATGTCTTGTTTTCCCCATATCCCCTCCAATATTTGTCATTTACTTTCTCTGTCTTATTATCTTATCTAATAGGTATGAAGGTAGTACCTCAAAATTGTTTTAATTTGCATTTCTCTAGTCAATAGTGAGTTAGGATTTTTTTTTTCACATGGCCATAGATAGCTTTAATTACTTTATCTGAAAACTGATTATATCTTTTGATCATTTATCAATTGGGGAATAGTTTTTATTTTTATACATTTGACACAGTTCTTTTTATAGTAGAGAAATGAGGCTTTTATCAGAGAAACTTGCTTCAAAACCTTTTCATAGTTATTATTATTAACTATATTTCCCTTACTCCTGTTTATTCTATTCCCTCTCTCCTTTCACCCTATTCTTCCTCAAAAGTGTTTTGCTTCTGGTTACCCCTTCCCCCATTCTGCCTTCCCTTCTATCATCACCCCCCACTTTTATTTTCCTGAAGGGTAAGATATATTGCTATACCCCTGTATAACTTATTTCCTAGTTACATGTAAAAACAATTTTTAGCATTTGTTTTTATAACTCTGAGTTCAAAATTCTCACCTTTCCTCCCTTCTTACCCATTCTCATTGAATAGGCAAGGAATTCGATATAGGTTATACAGTTGTGGTTATGCAAAACACTTCCATAATAGTCATGTTTCCTTTTACCCTATCCCTTTTCAAAGTGTTTGCTTCTGATTATTCCCTCCCACAATCTGCCCTCTTTTCTATCACCCTCCTCTCTTATTCCCTTCCCCACTATTTTCCTGTAGGGTAAGACATATTTGCATACCCAGTTGAGTATGTATATTATTCCCTCCTTAAGTCAGTTCGAAAGAGAGTAAGGCTCACTCATTCCCTCTCACCTTCCTTCTCCTCCACTGTAAAAGCTTTTTCTTGTCTCTTTTATGTGAAAAATTTACCTCATTCTACCTCTCCTTTTCTCCTTCTCCTGGTACATTCCTCTATCACCCCTAAATCTTATTTTTTAAGTATCATCCCATCATATTCAACTCACCCTGTGCCCTCTATGTATGTTCCCTCCAGCCACCCTAATAGTGAGAAAGGTCTCATGAGTTACAAATATCATCTTTCCATGTAGGAATATAAACAGTTCAACTTCAATAAGTCCCTTACAATTTCTCTTTCTTGTTTTCCTTTTCATGCTTCTCTTGAGTCTTGTATTTGAAAGTCAAATTTTCTATTTAGCTTTATTTTTTATCAAGAATGCATTAAATTCCTCTACATCACTGAATGTCAATTTTTCCCCTCATGAATTATACTCAGTTTCACTGAGTGGGTTATTCTTGGTTCTAATGTTAGCTCCTTTGACCTCCAGAATATCGTATTCTAAGCCCTCTGATCCCTTAATGCAGAAACTGCTAAATCTTATGTTTTCCTGATTATGTTTCAACAGTACTTGAATTGTTTCCTTCTGACTGTTTACAGTATTTCCTCCTTGAACTTGGAACTCTGGAATTTGACCACAATTTTCCTGGGAGTTTTCCTTTTGGGATCTCTTTCAGGAGGTGATTGTTGAATTCTTTCAATTTCTATTTTGTTCCCTGGTTTCAGAATATCAGGGCAATTTTTCTTGATAATTTCTTGAAAGATGATGTCCAGGCTCTTTTATTGATCATGGCCTTCAGGTAGTTCAATAATTTTAAAATTATCTCTCCTAGATCTACTTTCCAGGTCAGTTGTTTTTCCAGTGAGATATTTCACCTTGCCTTTTCATTATTTCGGTTTTATTTTATAATTTCTTGATTTCTCATAGAGCCATTAACTTCCTTTTGCTCCATTCTACCTTTTAAGGAATTATTTTCTTCAACGAGCTTTTGGACCTCCTTTTCCATTTGTTCAATTCTGCTTTTTAAGGCATTTTTCTTCTCATTGACTTTTTTGACCACTTTTGCCATTTGGGTTAGTTCATTTTAAGGTGTTATTTTCTTCAGTATTTTTTGGGGTGTCCTTCACCAAGCTGTTGAATTGTTTTTCATGATTTTCTTGCATTGTTCTAATTTCTCTTCCCAATTTTTCCTCTATCTCTCATACTTGGTTTTCAAAATCCTTTTTGATCTCTTTCATGACCTGAGATCAATTCATATTTTTCTTGGAGGCTTTGGATAAAGGAGTTTTGACTTTTTTGTCTTCTTCTGAGTGTATGTTTTGATATTCCTTGTCACCAAAGTAAGATTCTATAGTCTGAGTTTTTTCCCATTGTTTGCTCATTTTCCCAACCTATTTCTTTTTTTTAATGCTACTTCTTTATTAGATCTTTCCCAATCTATTTCTTGACTTTTTAATTCTTTGTTATGATAGGGCTCTGCTTCCATTGTTGAGGGTGTACTGTCCCAAGCTTCAGGGGTTTTGTGCAGTTATTTTCAGAAATAGTTCTAGGGACTTGTAAGTTTTCAGCCCTTCCAAGTTGGTATGACCTAAGGAGAGGTGTTTACTCCTCTCCTGGCCTGTGTTCTGGTCTGTGAGTGACCACAAGAAATTTTTTCTGTCCTGGAACTGTGAGGAGGGTTCTCTCTCAGCTGCTACCATGAGCTTTGCTATGCCAGTACTCCTTCTCACTCCAGGACTACTGCCCAGGATTCCAACTCAGATCCAAGTTTGGGCAAAGCAACAGAGTCCTGTCTCAGTGCCAGCAAAGAGACCCCTGTAATCTCCTTCTGCCCAGTTGTTTGTTCCCCTTTCTGCCTGTGACTTGAGAGCTCTGGAAACAGCCACTGCTGCTGCTCCTGCCACCACCACTGCTGATTCAGCCACTCCCAAAGTCTACTTCTGGTTTGCTGGGGACAGAGCTGTGTTGGGGATGGGGATGGATTATATGTCTCTCTCACCCAGGTCCAAACAGCCCTTTCTTACTGACCTTCCAAATTGTCTTTATCATTTGTAAGTTGAGAAGTATGAAAACTGCCACAGTTGTCAGTGATTCAGTCCCTTGAGACCTGCTCCGGGTTTACTGGTGCACATTCTGCGTTGACATGACTTGTGCTGGATTACACCTGGTGCAACAGACTTTTCCTATTGACCTTCCAGGTTGTCTTGGACTGGAGATTTTTTTCGTTCAGTCTTTTTGGGTTCTACTTCTCTAGAATTTGTTTGGAGTCATTTTTTACAGGTACTTGGAGGGGTGTGGGGAAGAACTCTGGTGAGTCTCTGCTTTTACTCTGGTGTCTTGGCTCCGCCCCCTGGTTAATTATTTTTTTAAAAAAAGTTTTTGATTTGATAGAACCAAATTCCACCTTGAAGGTATTTCTCTGATAAAATGTCTCCTGTCAGTGTATAAATTGCACTCGGATTTCTTGGAAGATGTAATAATAGAGATAACTTTGCTCAGTGACCTTCTAATTATAAATATCAAGCAAGACATAAAACAGGGAAATGTATGCAGTATTTTAATGGCTTCATGCTTCTCAATGGAACAAAAACCTATCTTTTTAATACTAATATTAATCCCAAGGTTCTACATGGTTTCAAAGAATGTAATACAATGGTCTCTGAAGAATTAAAGCTATGGGTCACCCAGAGGACAATGGAAGAATGCATGATGGATGTGAGTAGGCTGAAGCATATTAGCAGTAAAGAATTGCACGGGAGAGGCGGCATAAAAGAGATTGTCAGATAAATGCATGGAAGTGACATGGAAACCGAAGGAAGAGAGAGAAAAGTATGATTAGAGAAGGAGGTGGGTTAGTCATGTATTGAGAGTGAGGGAAATCTGTGGTCTCAAGGTCACATGTGGCCCTCTAGGTCCTCAAGTGTGACATTTTGACTGAATCCAAACTTCACAAAACAAATTCCCTTAATAAAAGGATTTGTTCTGTAAAACTTGAACTCAGTCCAAAAGCTGTACCTAAGGATGTAGAAGGCCTCATGTGGCCTCAAGGCTGTAGGTTCTCCACTCCTGGTAGTGTATTTCAGGAAATTCCCAATGCAGATTTAATTTTGGTTCACTTTAATTAGAAAAACTCCTCCAATAACTCAATAATAAATAGCACTTGTAGTAGAGGCAGCTATGGAACACGTGGAAAGAACCCTACAGTTGGCATGAGAAGACCAGAATTTGAGTCCAGTCTTGAGTCCAGTCTTGCTTCTAACCTTGGACCTTGGATAAAGCATCTTACTTCTCTGCATCTCAATTTCTCCTTTTGTAGAGTGGCACAACCTCAGAGGATTGCTGTGAAGGTGGAAAGAGAAAATTTGTAATTCATTTTATAAAATAGAAAATGCTTAGAGATTCTGGAAGAGAGTCTTTTAGGCAGCAGCTCCAAATCAAATGCTTGTTTATGGCCAACAAACAGTACACGTAGCGGGATTTGTATTCTTCATATCTTTCAGTCAATTCTGTGATGGTAAAGATGTGGTTTTACTGTGGGATATTGCTTGTGAATGTCTGCCTGTTCTCTGATAAGACCTTCATTGAAGACACCTTCAATGTATGTGTATTGTTCTCATAAAATTTTCATATTGATGAAAGAAAGGACACAAGTATTTATTAAATGTCTACAATGAGCTAAGCATTGTATAAATGTTGCCTCATTTGATCCTTACAACAACTCCTTTAGCTAGGTGTCATTATCACCATTTTATGGCTGAGGAAACTGAGGTAGACAGATGGGACTTGCTTAGGGTCATGTTTGCACTCAGGTCTTTTTAATGGTAAAAGAGGCATATAAATCAGAAGTTGTTAATGTTCTATTTGACACTTTTTGTTATTATTATTAGGAAGTGGAGGGAAGGAACAAGCACTGTTTGCCTGGCATTGTGCTAAGCACTTTATAAATATCCTCCCAGGGGAAGGTACACTCCATGCCCAAAAACTGCCTTTTTTCCACTGGGTTTACTGGCTACATTTCTTGCTCAAAGATCAAGCCTCAAATGAAATTCACTCTGGAGCTTCTAGCACAGAGTGGATTTAAATACTAAATAGTAATTGTTTCTCTTTTACCCAGGAACCCTGAGGGTTTTCTTTTCTCAGTTTGATTTTTTTTTTTTTGATTAAAAGGGCCATCCCTTGAGCAACTACTTAAAGAAGACTATTTATTGAATAGGTGTATCTAGCTCAAAGTGAGAATGTGATAAGACCTTAGCCTGAAAGGGCCCAGGTCTCACAGTGCATCCTGGGCCATCTTCAGCCATCCTGATGAATATCTGGTCACTGGACCCAGATGGCTGAGGAGAAGAAAGTGAGGCTGGTGACATTGCACAACTCTCCCTCACTCAAATCAAAGTCAACCGCAAGTCATATCATCATCTTGATGTCATGGTCCTCTTCAAGAATAAAGTACAAACACAACAGCAACAACAACTATCCCATTTGATGTTCAAAACAACTCTTAGAAGTAAGTGCTATTATCCCAATTTTACAGATGAGGAAATGAAGGCAAAGAATGACTAGCCCAGGTAAGTAAGTCTTACAGCTAGTAAGTGTCTGAGGCCATATTTGAATTCAGATCTTGCTGACTCTAGGTTCTGCACTCTATCCATTGTGCCATGTCATGCCTTTTAGTAATATCTGAAATATTTTCCATTGCTTTGGCATGGAAAGAGAGTTTGTGAATTGATCTCCTAGTGCCAGTTTTTCCTCTAGGAGTACATCTGGCACTGTGGTGTTAGAGACCTAGTTCAGTAACTCCACTGCATTTGATGAACAGAGTTTACTATAAAATTCTTTGTAAATTTCTCAATCTTCCATTTCTTCTATTATCCTCCATAAAATCTTATAAATGAGATTATATTCTAAATTGGTATTGCTCTTGGCTGCCACACATATCCATTTGGCAAGTAAGTCAAAAGGTTGCTGACTAAGCCATTTTAAAACTCTATGGAGCTCATTATGGCACCTGATTGACATCAGTTTAACTTCTACATGAATTGTTATAATTAGTCTCCATATACCCTTTCTCACTTTTTCTATCAATAACTTGTTTAAATAGGTCAAGTTGAAGTTGTTTTAATTGTATGCCATATCATTTCAAGAGGCTAAGAGGCTTTTTAAATGGCTAAGTTAATAAAATACTGTCTGGAGTAAGGAGACCCGAGTTCAATCTGAACTCAGAAAATTACTAGCTACATGACCCAAGGCAAGTCTCTTGATCTTTCTTTGCCTCAGTTTCCCTAACTGTAAAATGGGGATAAAAATAGCACTGACCTTTCAGGGTTGTTGTAAAATATTTGTTAATAGTACTTAGCAAACAATGCCTGGCACAAAGTATGTATTATATCAACGCTTTTATGAGAGCAATCTCATTTAAAATTTTTTCTTCAAGCTTTGTAAAATTTCTGTGATTTGCTATAATAAATTGAGCTGAGAGCCTGCTGGGTCAGTGCTGATTTCCACATCAATTATAAGGAATTCCCTTTATGTTAAAATAGAATCATTTCACTATTTTTGGTGATGGTGGTTAGGACTCAGCAAACTTAGCACCTTTTGATTGTTTTTTGAAGAAAGTATTTTTATATGTGTATATATATATATATATGTATATGGATAGGATGTTTCTATATACCCAATTTTTTGGCCTCTCGTTCATTATTTCTGATCCATATTTTTCAGCATAGTTTTCACCATTCCCACCTATTCGCTCTGCGTAGAATTTACCAAAGATCAAAGCATGTGCTGATTTCATTTGGAGTGTCTTAGTTAATTAACATTAGAATTTTTCTTTCTACCTTTTTATCCTTATCTACAGGTAGTGATGTACAAGTTATAATTATTTTCATGGTGGTCTTTTAGCAAATAATGGTATGAGTATTGCAACACAAGATGACCATGCAATAATTTTTTTCTCTTTAAAATTTTATTTATTTATTTTTAGTTGACAACATTCAACTCTAAAAGTTTTTGAGTTTCAAGTTTTCTTCCCCTCCCTTCCCTCCCCCTTCCCTAAGACAGCATGCAATCTGATATGGGCTCTACATATACATTCACATCAAACATGTTTCCACCTTAGTCATGTTGCAAAGAGGAATTATAATCGATGGAATGATACATGAACAAGACAAAAAAGAGAGAGAGCAAGTAACTTGCTTCAGTCTGCATTCAGACTCTGTCGTTCTTTCTCTGGATGTGGATAGCATTTTCCATCATGAACTCTGGAGTTGTTTTAGAATCTTGTACTATTAAGAAGAGTCAAGTCTATCACAGTCAGTCATAGCACAATGTGACCATAAACACGTACAATATTCTCCTGACTCTGATACCCCACTCAGGATCATTTCATGTAAATATTTCCAGGTTTTTCTGAAGTCCACTTGTTCATTATTTCTTACAGCACAATAGTATTCCATCACAATCATACACCACAACTTGTTCAGCCATTCCCCAACTGATGGGCATCCCTTCAATTTCCAGTTCTTTGCCACCAGAAAAAGAGCTGCTATAAATATTTTTGTACATGCAGGTTCTTTTCCCATTTGTGTGATCTCTTTGGGATACCCTAGAAGTGGTATCCATGCAATGATTTTTAAAAATTGCCTTTGAATGAAAAATAAAACTAGCAGCTCTATCTGCCTTTCTAAGGAGAATCTGTGAGCCATCTTCTCTCCAATTAGTTTCATCTTCCTTCTGTTTTTTTCGTTTTGTTTTAGTTAAGAACATATGCAACTGATACAATTAAACTTTTATCCTCTCACTGATCACTGGATAAAGATCCCACATTAACAGCTAAGATAAAGGTTATGAATGCCTTTTCATCTGCTTGCTATTATCACTCTAGATATAGAAGGGGACTTCATAGAACTCAGGGCCATTTTGAAGTTTTGTTTCCTGGGTTAGAAGTCATTAAAGAATTCATTGTCTCATGATGACATTGTCAGTGATAAGCCTCTTTGTGTTTATATAACAACAGTAACAGCAATCCAGAGGGCTAGGGCATTGTACCCATTCCATTTCCACTAAGGGGTGCTATCTTCTCTGGATCCATTGAGTAAGGTTCAAACTGGGTTCAATCCTGGGAAGCCTGTTCTCTAATGAGAGTTTCCTTTTCTCGCACTCTTTAATTTGTGGCACTTCTACTTTGGTGGCCAAGAGAAGAATTTCTTAGAAGTTGCATGTTGGCTCATATCTAGCTTCTCTTTAAAAGAAAAATACTCAATATATATTATGAATCAGGTTATCTGATAGGTATGTATGTATTTCCTATAGTCAAGATTAAACTGGAGGAAGAATTGGTGCATGATTTTTTGCTTACAGATGATTGTGCACTAAATTAAACCTCCGAGGTTGAGATTCCACAAGTATAGATTGTAATTTTGGCCTAACAACTAACTCCAAGAAAACACAGGTTCTCCACCAGCCAGTACCATACCACACCATACATACATGGAACCATTGGTTATGGCAAATAAATATTGAATGCTATGGATAAATTCACTTACCTTGGCAGTATGTTTTCCAGGGATATACATGCAGATGAAAAAGTGGCTTCATCCACTAGCTCAGTGTTTGGGAGGATCTGAAAGAAAGTGTGGGTGAGAAGAGATATTAGACTGCTTACCAAAATGAAGGTCTACAGAGTCGTTGTATTGACTTAATTATTTTGTGCCTGTGAAACCTGGACATTTTATCAGTGCCATAGAGGAAACTGAATCACTTCTATCTGAATTGTCTTAGAAAGATTCTGAAGATCACCTAGCAAGATAAAGTACAGGACACTGAGGTCCTTTCTTGAGCTAAACTGACAAACAGTCAAACTCTCTTGCAGAGTTTGAATGTCAAAAGTATGTTTGCCTGAAAGATTATCTTATGGAGAACTCACACAAGGCAAGCACTCCTATGTAGGTCAGAAGAAGCCAAACAAGAACCCTCTCAAGGTCTTTCTGAAGAACTTTAGAATTGATTGCATGACATGGGAGACACTGGCACAGGACTGCCCAACATGGCATATTTGTATTAGAGAAGGTGCTGTGCTCTATGAGCAAAGCAGAATTACAGTAGCTGAAAGAAATGTGAGATGCAGAAATTTAGACACATCTCTACTCCACGTTTTCATATGGACCATTTATGTCCAACCTGTGGTAGAGCCTTCTGAGCTTGTGCTGGTCTGATCAGCTGGTAGACACACTGTACCTTGACTCCAAAAAAGTGATGTCATCTTGATTCTCTTTGAGAATGAAGGCAATAATCAACCATTTCCTGAAATGTCAGATACAAAACACTCATACGTGTGTATAGGAAGAAGGACTTAAAACAGGATTCAGTAACTTAATTTTTAGCTATGTTCTCTAGGGAAGTTGACACTTAAAACAATCTTATAACATAAAACAGTTCGTGGGACTATTGAATAGGCATTCCATAGTTCACCTTTACCCTATATTTTTTCATAGCAGATGTTTTCTGTCAAACCAAGGCAGGGTTTGAGTTCATCCTCATGCTTGTAGCCATTTTCTTCAAGAAGTTTTAGTGTAGTCATTAAGTACTTCTCCCTCAACTGCCAATTGGATCCGATCAAAGGACTCAAGAGCATTAAATCTCTGGAACAATCTCTTGAACTCACCAGAAAGCCTGGACATGTCCATCTTTATACCAACACTTATTTACATAAGATCAAGAAAAAACAAACATGAAAGAGGAAGTCAAAAACCGAGGCTCAGGCTTGCCTAGGCAGGACAGGGCTTTATTTGCCATGTACTCCTAGCTATATGGATACTCAGGTAGGTGATAGAGTAAGCTGGCTTACCTGTAACTATCCATTCATAAGAAGATTGCCACAGAAAGAGTTGATGGAAGAAAGGCTTGGGACAGAATCACTTTTTTTTAAAGGTTCACTCATCATTGGTTTTTCATGCTCAGCGCCCAAGAGAGCGTTGTCTTATCTCAAATGTGCTGAGTTACCACATAACCTTCTGGGAATCAGGAGGGGCAGGCTCTATGCAGTCCTTTGTTATGCTTGACTAGTCTCATTTTTGACAAGTATGCCTTTTCATTTGGTAGGATCCTCTAGAGCTCATGGTCCACTTTCTTTACCTTATAGAAATTAGGATTACCTGCATTTTCTGATGAAACATTAGAACAGGTCTTTATGAAGGAGCTTAATCCAAGCTTAACAGTTATAACAAAATAAAAAAATACTTCTGTGAAATCATAATGTCCATCAGAAATTGGCTTCAGTTCAATACAATATGTATTTTTGAAGTAAAAGCAATCAATTCTCATTTTTCAGTGTCATCAAGGATTTCTAACCTCTGTGATTGCATCAGTATGAGTACTTTCTGGATACAGAATGGTAGATCCGGAGCAGGAAGAGACTATAGAAGGCTATGTAGATCAGTCTCCACTCTCTGATTTTCTTTTTAAATAGAGGAGATCCAGGGGGGTTAAGTGTCCTAATCAAAATCATCCAGGTAGTTAGTGGTGGAGTTAGGAATCCATGTCTTTTGACTCAAGAACTAGTGTTCATTTCCCTGATCCTTCATACATCACACCATTAGTTTACATTCATCTTTATGAATTGGTGTGCCTGAAAAAAATTTCCCGTTTACTGGTCAATCTTCTGTGGAGGGACCTCTCTGAAGTACATAGGGAGGTCCACAAACAGCCGCCACACTGTTTTCTACTGGAACTATATTGGAAGCCTTTCCAACCTGGTTGAGGCAGCTAGAAGGCATAGTGGATTATGCCAGGAGATAGAAAGACCTGAGTTCAAATTTGGCCTTACCAGCTATGTGACCCTGGGCAAATCACTTTATCCCTGTTTGTTTGCCTTATTTCCTCAGTTATAAAATGGGGATTATAGCAGCACCTATCTTGCAGGGTTGGTGCGAGGATGAAATGAATGAATATTTGTAAAGTGCTCAGCACAGTCCTGAGTACATAGCAGGCATGAAATAAAAGCTTATTCCTTTTCCCTTCAGAGTTTGTATGCTATTGACATAGTATTTGTGAACCTGTGTACTAGAGGTTCATATCAATGGAAAAAATGTGCTGCTGCTCACACTTAAAATAACTAAGGGGCAAACTGCAAATTGAAAGGATGGAAAACTGTAAGCTATGGATAATTGAGAAGCTAGATGGCTTGTCCTTGGATAATGGAGAGTTGAGTGTGAACAAAAAGGATGCATCATTTGGTCTTCAGATACACTAATGAAACCCTGGGACTCTCTACCTGCCAGCTTATGACCCTGCAAAACTTTGCTTCTGGCCTCCAGGTTTTGCAGTGGCCAGTACCTTTGTGAGTGGTTTCTTTTCAGGTCCATTCTAAACACTAAATTCTAATTGATATTGGCTTGTTACTATTTTCTCAATCTGAGAAGGTTGTTAGTTAAGGTTCTGTCAACATCTCCTCCGTAGCCTTTTAGGAATCTAAACTCACAATATTCAACTCCAGGTCAAATCAATATGTGTCTTGAAGGGCAGATGCGGCCTCTGTTGTCTTTTTCTAGTTATAAAATGTGATCAAAGGACCTCCAGCAGAGCTCCAGCATCTTTACCTGGAGGGTTGCATTTAGTCATTTTGACCAGAAGTGGTTGCTCTGAGACTGTGGTCTCTTGAAAGCTTCAAGGTAAGCTGCTTGCTCCCAATAAACAGATCTGGGCAAGCCCAGGGGCTTAATTCTCCCCTGTGCCATGTATAGCCAATACCACAGCCATGATGAACCTTCATCCACCAGTCAGCTTTCATGACATATGCCATTTTCCCAATCTCTAGCAAGTTCCTCTTTTCCTTTTTGGAATATCTGTGATTTTTATGATTCTATTTAGTGGAAAAAGTAAAGCATAATTTTTGTTCCTTCCCCCTACTTCCCCATCATTCCTTCTGAAATATATCATACCTCACTTTTAATGCACATAGTATACTCTTAAATCTTGAGCATACAAATTACTGTAAATATATCTCCTAGCATTGTCTCCAGGGGCTCGTCCATTGTAACCCTAATGTAGACTACAGTCATAATTCAAGATGAACTAAGAGTAGGTTAGCCAACTCCATCCAGTCTGACCTTTCCTCCATGCACAACATTATCCAATTCAACCACGTGCAAGGCTCTCATTTCAGGGCTGCATGGAAATTGATCAGGAAATGTGGTAATCACCAGATAGCACCATGATACAGTGAGGTTGGCCATTTGGTAGAGGGGAGAGAGTGCTGGGTTTGGAGTCCAAAGATCTAGGTTTAAACCTTATCTCTGCTACTAACTCTGAACCTTAGGGAAGTCCCAACACCTTCCTTTCTGGGCTAGAAAATCTCCAAGTTCCCAATAAGTTCTATGAAGCAAATCTAAGAAGCATAGAAATGGAGGCACCTAAGCAATCAGGGGCATTGTGATACAGTGGATAAAAATGGACCTTGTCAACAGGAAGACCTGGGTTCGATTTTCATCTCTAGCACATATTGACTGTGTGACTTTGGCTCTCGGTGCCCCATGTAACTTTCTAAAATGATAAATTGCAGACCAGGTGGTAATCTGCCTTGGTAGAAGAAGCATCCTCAGTGGGAATATAGAATTATCATAGGTTCCAGAAAAAAAGAAAAGCAATTACAAGTGTCTTGTTACAAGGGGCAGGTTCTGGCTCATTTGGAGAACTGTATATAAGTAGCCCATTAATGGCTAATAGTATGGAAGTCCTGTACACATGAGTATTGTATATATAACTAGGCAACTAAGCTTATGTATAAGAAGTAGTATGGCTTCCACCCCTCCTTTCTGCCACCAAAGTGATTTTCCTAAAGCTAAAATGTAACCATATCACCTACTACCCTCCTCCCCTTCAATAAATTCTAATGGCTTCATTTCGCCTCCAGGATCAAATACAAAATACTCTGGTATTCACAGTCCTTTTTTACCTAGTTCCTTCTTACCTTTCCAGCCTTCTTCCATACTCCCAGCTATGTACTGTTCCATGCAATGACAATGGCCTCCTGGCCGATCCACAAACTAGACACTCCAGCTCTCAGCTCTGGGTATTTTCTCTGACTCTACCTGGAATGTTCTCCCAACTCAACTACACTACTGACTCCCCTGGTTTCCTTTAAGTCTGAACTAAAATCTCATCTTCTGCAGGAAGGCTTTCCCACTGCCTCTTCATTCTAGTTTCTTCCTGCCAGTAATTATTTTCTATTTATTCTGTATATACCTTGCTTTCTATATATTTGCTTACAATTTGTCTCCCCCATTAGACTATAAGCTCCCTGAGGTCAGAGATGGTCTTTTGGCTCTTTTTTCATCCCCAGTATTTAGCAGTGCCTGGAACATAGTAGGTGCTTAATAAATATTTACTGATTGAGAGTAGTTTTTGTATCCTTTATGCTTAGCACAAGCCAGGCACATAATAGGCACTTATTAGGTAACTTACTTGTTTGGTGGCTTAGGGGATAAAGTATTAGAGCTGAAGTCCACAGACTTTATGGTAAAAAAATAAAATACAACAAAAACAAAAACCCAAAAACCTGCCTTAAATGCTCACTTGCCATGTGGTCATGGGCAAGCCCTTTAACCTCTCAGCATCTCAGTTTCCTCATCTCTAAAATGGAGGAAATATCAATAATACTACCAAAAATAAGGTTGTTCTGGAGGAAGTGCTTTGGACGCCTTAAAGCATTATGTAGATGTGAGTTATTAGTATAATTAGTGTAAATAATAGCTAATTGTTAAGACAAGTTGGTGGGAAAATCTAGTCAAATCCCAGAGGAGGTGGATGCCCAGTGGCATTCAAACACTGAATATGTCTCTGCTAAAATTATAATTTTCTTCTTGCTCTTGAGTCTTTAAGGGTCTGTCACCTTGCAAAGAAGCATGACGTTTGTAGAAATAGCAAATATAGCTGGAAAGTATTTTCTCGAATGAGTGTGTGAGGAAGAGTGGAATAGCAAGTGCGGAGGTGGGTGGAAGAGAATCTCAATAGTCTGTCATTTACCCTTGACTAGTCTTGGGCAAATCATTTATCTGAGCCTTAGTGTCTTCTTCTGGAACAATACCTGCTATACCTCTCTCATTAGGACAATCCAAGCAGATTGAGCCTGGGAAAGAACTTGGTAACCTGTAAAACTCTGAGCAAATGTTAAGAATTATTCTTTCAAACATCCCAACGTAAAAAAGAAGTAAGCCCAGGTGAGTTAAAAGTGAATTTAACCTGGAGTATTAGGGACTCCAAGGTCAGTTATCTATCCACTATCCATGCCATGCTTGTAGGCATGCTAGGGGGACAGAATTGGTAGGGCAGGTGTGACATCACATTCTAAGGATTCTGATTGGTTATATGTTCAACCCACATTTATATGAAATTATAGGTGTATACATATATGTATATATTATATATATATATATTTAGCAGAGATTTAAAAGTCCATACACATATACTGTATAGATATGTATATGTATGCATAAAATTAAAAAGACCATATATATTATATGGCATATAAAGATAATATGTGTATATATATGTATCTATAAGTACTTATGTACATATATCTCTCAGATTTAAAAAGATCATATGTAAAAACACTACATGTAAAGATCATACCTATGACTATATATATAGTGTATATGTGTGTATATATCTCTCAGATTTAAAAAGAACATATGTGTAATGCTATAAATAAAGATCATACATATGACTATACATACATATTATGTATGTATATGTGTATGTGTACACATATCTCTCATATTTAAAAGACCATATATATATAAAACACTATTATAAAGATAGTACATGACTATATATACATGTGTATACAATATGTGTATGTGTGCATATATCTCTCAGATTTAAAAGACCATATATATAACACCATAAATAATGTATTACTGTACATACACACACAGAGGCACACACTGTCTTTGAAACCTGTTTTCTATTTCCTACTAGCTCTTTTGCATGTTCCCTAATTAGGATCACCTCATGTTATCCTCAAGGGTTTCAGGCTTGTTGCTTTTGTTATTTTAAATAAGACTCACTCAGAACCGACGTTTGTGGAATTTGAAGCAGACCTCTGGCACAGTGGCAAGCATGGGCAATCTCTCTTCCAGCTCATGCTGCCCACCTGTGATTTCCTTTGGAAACATCAGAACATGGCTCATACCCAGGTCTCCTCATCAAAAAGGCAACATGTCCCAGGAAAACACTCAGGCTAACAATACTTCAAATAGAGGACAGGATTTATTTCATCTATCAGAAAATGCGAAACATACAGCCCGGTTCTAGGTACATGGTAAATACTTAATATGTGTTTAGTGATTGATTGACTGGTTGATACAAAAGTAACCCACCCCTACAGTGAGCCCTTGTTTAAATGAAATTCTAAATCTGTGCTTAGCACAGTGCTTGGCTTAACATGTGCTTGTTGCCTTGTCTGTCCCCTTCCCCAATAATCTTTTCTGTCCTCTAGACCAGACTATGATATTGTCCTAGGGTTGAGGCTCCTCTCTTACCTTGGGAAGCTACTCCAATTTCCTGGACTTCTTAGTCTACTTGATTCATATCACCTGTGAGAGGCAAGATCTACATTTTTTTCTTGCACATGTTCTTTGCTACTTTTTTTGTCCAGAAATTCCTGCACTTGAGTTTGGGATTCCTTGGTCACGTTTAGATCTTGCTTTGCTATGACTGTTTTCACTGTTACTTTTCCTCAATGATCCCGTCCTTCAGCGAGGAAGTGCAGGCTTTCCCTCTCCCAGGACTCTGAATCTGCTCTCCCTTGCTTCTTTCTCCATTAACTCCTTCTTCCCCATGCCCTTCAGCCACCCTTTAAAAGACCAAGCACAAATGTACAGCTCAGAGGTGAATCTCATCAGGTGCCAATTGGCTAAAAAATGCCAGTGAACTTCAGCATCCAGATGGAGTCTCAGTCAACCCAGTGATATCAAGAACAAGTTACTATATCCCTTTTCAACGAGTTCACTTTCTTAAAAAGACATCAATTCCAGAAGACAGTCTTCATCAGTTGGCAACAAGAACTCTTCTACTTCTCGCAAGGAACTTTGCATGTGCACCTACGGCGAAGCCTTCCAGATGCCTGCTCACGACCTGTATATTCTGCTATGAAATTGAAAGTGAGTTACTTTTATCACATCTGCATATGCATCAGTCTAGTTTGGATAATCATACAATGCAGGAATTGTCTTTCATTTTGTGCTTAATCCATTCCTTAACTTTGACTATGAATCCAAGTTTCCTGATCATAAAGGTAGAGGCTGGAAGAGACCTTAAAGGCTATTTGGTTTATCCCACTCCCTTTTTACAGATGGGGAAACTGAGGCACTAAATAACTTACCCAAAGTGACATAGGCAGTAAAGGACAAACATGGCCATCACTCAAGACTTTGGAAAAATTTCTGTCATAAATAACTCAGGTTTCAAGCATTTTAGCCAAGATGATTCCAGGTCCTAATTTCTGCTCCAGTAAGACTTCATTTGTGAGGACTTCATTATGCATAATATAATCTAATTAGTCTTCTTAAAGAAATTCTCAATATCTCCCATAAATCCAGGAGCTTCAACATTCATTTTCAAGAAAGAAGTCAGCATGTTTATTAATCTGATCTTTAGGATTGTATGTGTGATATGAAGAGAAACTGAATTCCCATATTCTCAGTTACTTAATTGATGGTATGAGACCATCTCTTACTATTTTGAAGGGTTTAGTGATAGATGATAGCTCTGTCCTTGACTGTGATTGACATTTACAGCAGATTAATGGCTGGATAATAAATATTATGTACATGAGAGCCACCCGTGGGTTGTTGAGCTGAAGGGTAAAATAATCTTCATATTCTTAGAGGGTTTGTCCTTTTTATCTGAACTTTAGTTTTAAGGTCACTTTCAGCAGTCTAACTTTTATTTATTTATTTAGCCAATCAACCTGGAGAGAGAATTAAAGATAAATTTAAGTTAGGCACATTCAATTTCGCTTTCAAAGTCAAATGATTTTGGATGTTTGGAATGAGCCTGGTATGATGGAAAGATCATTTATTCTTGAGCCAAAGGATTGAAATTCAAATCCTGCCTCTGGTGTTTATTTTGTGTCTGACCTTGGGCAAGTCACTTAGCCTCCTTTAGTCTCTGTTTCCTCATCTGTAGAATGAGAAGCTTGGATTAGCTGATTTCTTAGGTGTCTTTCATCTCTAGGTTCTGTAAATCATAGATCAAAGAGTCTCCAGTCGATGACTACATGGGTGACTTTAGACAAATCATTCTAAGATTCATTTATTTCCCTTGGAAATGAGGGAATTGGACTGGCTATCCCCCATACTTGGTGTGCCCTTTCTCCTAACCTTCCCATCTTAGAATTCCTGGCTTCCTTGAAGACTCAGGTCAAGCACCATCTCCTGCAGAAGACCCTTCCTTGTCTCTCCAGTTGCTAGACGCCATCCCTTCAAAATCTACCTTCCATTTATTCTGTAACTGTCTGGTGGTGTTACTGTCTGTCCCTTCATTTTCGAAGAGGACTGATGATATCACAGAGTGATGTCTTGACTTGTGGGTGAATTGGATTTAAATGAGGCATAGTCACACAAAGTTCTCAGACTCACTATTTCTTCCAGAGTCATCAAAGTTCAGTGGCAAGGCAAAAGTCAGGATAATTGGTGATGGGATGCAGTGGATAACTTTGGGGTCTTTGATGTCTGACCAACCTCTAAGCGCTCCCTCTAAGCTGCATGGATGTTGGAACAAAGTGTTCTCATCCACCCATTCCATCAGGGGAAGAAGTCTTCACATGCTTAGTATAGACACTCCCTTAACTCACCAATGCTTTGAGACTCATCAGTTACCTTCAACCTGGTTTAGCCTATCTGTTCAGACCTGCATGGGTGCTGCATATGGTTTCTTGAAGTTACAGGTGAGTTGGATGCCAGGTAGATACCAACAGTGGATGAGCAGCCTTGAAAAGGTTTTGGCAAACCCTCATATCGGAGATGTCAGTCCACTTTGAATACCTCACATACCCCATATTTGGTATTTACCTCCATATGAATGTAAACTCTTTAGGCACAGGCACTGGCTTTGTTTTCTCTTTGCATCCTCACCTGTTAGAACAGTATCTGACACGTAGTAAGTGGACACAATGACAACCACAACAATAGTGATATATCAGTAAAATAGCGATATCAATATATCAATAAAATATCAATAAAAATATTAATATAAATATATGGTACTTCAAGAGTTGCAAAGCACTTTATGTGTGTTATCCCCATTGAGCTTCTCTCTGAGAGGCAGGTACTATAAATAGCTCCATTTTACAGAGGAGGACATTGAGGCTGAGAGGACTTAAGTGAAATGCTTAAGAATTGATACATTGACAAACCCATGATCCTCTGACTTCTCAGATGGTTCTTTGGTAAGGAACAACCCACCGAAATCCCACCGAATCCAATGCAGAGTTGAAATTTATACTTGAAGATCTAGTTATGCTTTAAGCCTTTGCATTCACTTCGTTATGTGGATATCATTGACTGGTTTAGTGCCCTGAGAGCTATTTTTTCAGAGGACAAGAACTCCTGTCTATGCAGCTCTTTGTAGAGTGCTGACTGTGGTTCCACATCTAAATGGGCATTTAATAAGTAGCTTATTGAGGAAAGTGATAATGATCTGCTTTAGGAGTTAGTCATTATGTTTATTAAATGCTTTTATGGAAAGGAGGGGCCCATGCAGCTGTGGAAGGGGTTGTGCTGTGCCAAGAAGAGCCTCTTGCCTGTCCCGACACAGAATACAGATGTCCTGGGGCTACACTGGTTAGGGGGGGCACCTCTTGCAACAGAGTCTTGTTGTCACACCAGGGATACTGGAGATAGTTCTCCTTCCCCTCCCCATGCCAATTGTCTATGTCTTTTCCTTCAGTGTACCAAGTAGAAAGGATAGAATTCTAGATGGAACGAGGTAACATGACTGCAGAGAGTCTCCATTATTATCATTTGAATGCTGAAGCATTTTTCAATGTCAACCACTCTCGCTGCTGTCATTTTTTACGCCTCGCCTCATTTATCATTAGACTCATTTCAGTTAGCAGTGGTCAGAGACGGGTGGGAATCTAATGAACAGCTGTAGCTGAGTTGTTGGCACTGGATATAAGCCAGGTTCAAAATATCCCATGCTCTTATGTATGGTTTGCAGTTTCTGCCAACATGCTCTGCTTTTGTATTTGCTCTGAAAAAATGGATTCTATGCCTAACCCCTTTTGTAGGTCAGTGAACTTCTTTCCATACTAAGTGGTGCATTATGGAATATTAGCATTTATTAACAAACTGAAGTTCATAGATAAAGGACAGTCTGTAAAAGCTCTACCCAATTGTCTCCCTCTCTTATGCCCATGGATATTTATAGTTCCTTTGAACCGCAGAGACAGTGGTAAGGCTTGCCTGAAATATTTGCATAAATGTAGAGCTCATTTAATTATTTCATAACAAGCTGGTAATCTCCCCAGCACTCTCACCGAGGTCCTCCATTATTCTACACTTATCTCACAATTTTTATGATGTGGTTTGTTAGGCAAGAACAATTCCAGCCCATGGTACATCGCCAGATGTTGATTCTGCAGCTGACCTGTCAGAACACAAGACTCTGTGACTATCTGGAAAAGACAATTTTTATAGACAGGGTAATTATGATAAACACTTTGGATGCTGCAAATTCAGAAGAGTGTAATTGATTGGTAGTGGTGGTAGAAAAGCATTGGGACACGTAGGAGGAATATTAAATCTTTAGCAAGACGCTGCCCTCTATGTCAGGGTGGAAGAGACTTAAGGGGAGTCAAGAGAGAATGGAACATTTCATTGAGGGGAAGTCCCTTGTAGAACAGATCTCATTTTGGGTCACTTCTCTCTCCATCATGGATGTAAGGAACCCCAATGAACTAGGGAAATAAAATGCAAAGGTCTCAAGGGGTAGGATGTGAATAAGGAGTGGAGGGATGAGAGACTAAACAGAAAAGAATCATTAGAGTAGGAACTAGTATGGATTTGAGTGCTTGGTTCTGGCTCTGTCAAGGTTGTATGACCTTGGGTAAGTCAGATTCTCTGAATCCCTATCTTCTTAACTGTAAAGCAAGGGAAATCAAACTAGATAATAAGA
This sequence comes from Bettongia penicillata ogilbyi, assembly GCA_023548195.1. NCBI lineage: Eukaryota > Metazoa > Chordata > Mammalia > Diprotodontia > Potoroidae > Bettongia > Bettongia penicillata. Next base: position 1,959,894 of record JAJHZJ010000488.1, on the reverse strand, counting down.
ATTTAGAGCTGAAAGGAACTGTTATTGAGTCATTTTCAGTCTTGTACAACCCTTCATGATCCCATTTGGGGTTTTCTTGGTAGAAATATAGAGTGATTTGCCATTTTCTTCTCCAGCTCATTTGATACTTAAGGAAACTGAGGCAAACAGGGTTAAGTGACTTGCCCAGGATCATTTAGCTAGTAGGGCTAGAATTGAGGCTGGATTTAAGTTCAGGAAGTCTTCCTGACTCCAAGCACTGCACTCTATCTACTTCACCACCTAGGCCAACCCTCCCTAATTGGTAGATAAGAAACATGAGAAATAAATAAGATAAATAAATAAAATGAATAAATAAATTTATATAAATAAAATAAGATAAATAAGAAACACAAAATGATTTACTCAAAGTTACATAATCAATCAATTGGTGGTAGGGCCAGGATTAAAACATAGGTCTCTTGATTCCTTGTTTAGTGCTATTTTATCTTACCATGCTTCTCCTCTAATGAGCTTTTTAGAAATTCTGCCTCTACTTCCCTCTTCTCTCCTTCCCTTTCCTTTATCCCTTTTCTGTGACCTTTTTCAGTTCTCTAGCCCTGTTCTAGTCACTGTAGCTGTGATGAAGTAAATGATGCTCAGCAAGATTCCTCATACTCTGAGAAATCTGATCCTTTCTACTCTCTTTCCCCCTTATAAGTGGATCTTTCTCCTCCCTGCTAGAAGTACCACTGGGGTTAGAATCCAGGCCTTGCAGTTCCCAAACCCAAAAATAAATGTCTGCTCTCTAAGGTTTTCTTTGGTCTATGATGATGTCCCTAGGGGGAGGGAAAGAAGGATACTGGGTCAATTGCTATGTGATGCACTGGGAAGGGCATTGGTTTTAGGGTTTGAAAGAACTGGGTTCAGGTTCTGACTCTTACTTAATGATGTAACCCTGTGCAAACCCTTGTAAGCCCTCAGAGTTTCAGTTTCTTTATCTATAAAATTAAGATAATAATAATGATACTTAGATGGCCTATCTCAAAGAGTTATCGTGAGGACAGTGGCTTATCAAATGCTATGTGTATTTGTCAGAAAATGTGATTTCACTGGTATACAGTAGGAAACGCCATTTATCAACACAGATGGGTAGCTGTTTGGAAGCATACTCTCACATTAATGTGTTAGCTCCTTCAGGGCAGAGACTTTCTTTTGCCTTTTTTTGCATCCCCAGTGCTCAGCACAATGGCTGGAACATAGCAGGTATTTAATAAATGCTTATTAATGGGCTAATACTCTTAGAGAGCCTCTATAGCCATTTACATGTTCAGTGACTTGCCCAGGGTCACACAGTCAGTATATATTAAGAGCAACGCTTGAACACAAAACTTCCTGACACTGGGGACAGCTCTATCCTCACACCTTATGTATATTTTGGTCTGGACCTGTGATCGTACTGGTGTAGGGAGTTCTTTGGTGAAGAGCCTTCCTCTACCAATCAAGGTTGGCAACTATTCTGCAATTAATATTCTAGAGTTTGCTTTGTATACAGTGAGCACTTAAAATGTTTATTGAATTGAATTAATATTGGGACATTTAGGTGAAAGTATGCATATGACTGAATCTTAAGGGTGATAGAATAGCTATCTTCAGATATTTCAAGAATTGTCTTAGAAAGGAGGGATTGCAGCTGTTTGACTGGATGCCAGAGGATAGAACCAGACGCTATGGGTAGAAGTCAATGAGATTCGCATCCTTCCTGCCACTTGAATTATCCGACTAGAAAATTATCAGAGCAAAAAGGAGTTCAAATACAATTTTCACTCTATGTGTTGCTCATCTTAGCTTATAATTGGCTTTAGGAAAAAGTTTCCTGTGTACTGTTTGTGTCCAAAAATCTTCAAAAGGCTTATTCAAGGGAAACATGAAACAAAGAAAAAAAATCCAACAACTTCAGAATGCACACCCATCTTTAAACATAAGGCTATGTGAACTAATCATGGCTAATTATCAGTGCTAAGTTCTCTCTATTTATCTCAGAGATAAAAAGTCTTAACTGATCAAGTGAACAAGATATACTAGTCTAGCCATGCAGACGATTTAGAAAATAAACTGACAAAGCTGTATATCTATTATGATGTCAGTATTTCAAAAGCTCTGATTTTATTGGTGGAGATATTTTATCCACCAACAGAGATCACAACCCTTCGACATCTGAGTGAGATAGTTTCATGAGTTGCTCTGGCCACAGTTTGCCAGGTTCCTGGTGGTGAGCTCTCTGGTTATGAGCATCTGTCTAAAGCATGGCTGGTTCTCAATCCATCTCTGGGCCCATACTTGAAGTCTTTCCAGGTTGGCACAACCTATCAGCCTTGTGTTCTTTTGGCATAGCTCTGAGTAAATCCACAGACACATTGTACCTACTATGTGCCAAGCTAGTACTAGGGATACAAAATAAAAATGTAAAACTGTCCTTGTCCTCAAGGAATCTCTTTTATAACATTCCTAACAACTGGTGAACCAGGAAGAGGACTGGGAGGAGATGGGTCATATTTGGTGAAAAGGCCAAACTTAGATAAGGCTAAGATAAGCCTTAGATAAGGCTTAAGAATAGGGCTATCAATGAGGGCTATTTCTCTCAATAATTTGTAAGTTGAGGGCACTTAATGAATGCTTGTCAAAACCAAAATAAAATCTTATCTACTAAGTGCCTAAGTAGGAATGGGGAACCGTCAACGTTACTGAGAGGCTAAATAATCATTTCACAGATGCTACAAGAGAATAGATTCTTGTTTTCCTGTTGCAGGGATGTTCTCTGAGCACCCTCTCCACACTAAGACCTTATTATTCTTTGAAATTTCATTAAGAGACATTACAGTTGGGCAGCTAGGTGCACAGTGAATACAGTGCTGGGCCTGGAAGAATCATTTTCCTTAATTAAAATCTGGCCTTAGACACTCACTGTCTCATCCTGGGCAAGTCACTTAACCCTGTTTTCCACAGTTTCCTAATTTGTAAAATGAGTTGGAGAAGGAAATAGCAAACTATTACAGTATCTACCAAGAAAATCCCAAATAGGGCCACAAGAAGTAGGGCATGATTGGAAAATGACTGAACATCAACAATAGGTGAAAACTTCCTAAAAATGGAAGCTATCCCTATGCAAAGGGTTGCCTTAGGAGATAATGTTGCTAGAAGTTTTGAAGTGCATGCTGGCTCAGCAGTTACTGGGAACGTTATAGAGGAGATTCATGATCTGGATAGGAAGCCCTTTCCAGAATCTGAGATTGCTATTCTGATTGTTCCTATTGTAGAACCATGGCAGCTAATGAGCACCAGATTTCCACTAGTGTATAAAGCATTCTGATAACACACACTTGAGCATCATGCTAAACAAAGCCATAGAATGTTTTGCAGTCACAGATGATTAAAAATGGAGAATGTAATAAGATTATTTATGAACAAAAAATGTAGCGGCTTAAAGAATTGAATTGCCAGTAATGAAACGCATATGTTTACTTAGGCCCTTTAAAAAAAATCACTCATCTCATTCAATATAGGACAATAAAGGATTATAGTTGATCTGTATTTATTAGATGGCTTACACTAGGCCAGGGCTGCATGATTTATTTATTTTCAACAGAACATAAATCATTAAAGTTAAGATTACACAATTTACAAAGCTCTAATTTTACTTTTTGCCTTGTTTGCATAAGGCTTACTTGAAAGGCAATCAGACAAATATTTATTAAACACTCACTATGTGTAAGGCATCATGGGATACAAGGACAGAAGTGAAGGCAGTATGTACCCTCCAGGAATTTATATTCTACTGGAGAATACAATATGTAAACAGGTAAGTAAATGCAAGGCTATTTGAGAATAAAGACTACTAACCTCTACAAGGTGGATGTGTGTGTATATGTGTGTGTGCGTGTGTGTGTGTGTGTGTGTATGTATGTGTGTGTATGACTGGATGAAAAAAGTCTTCATGTAGGAAGTAGCATCTCGACTGAATCTGGACAATAACTAGGAATTTTAAAAGGCAGAGGGGAGGGCATGCATGTACTCCAAAGCAGAAAGGAGGGAGATAACTTATTTAAAGGTGCTGTGGTGAGAGATACTATTATTGTTAGTAGGATAAGCATGGGTATACCACTTTAAACTTTGTAAAACATTGACAAATATAATCTCATTTGATTTTCACAACAATCCCTAGGAGGTAGGTCCTATCATTATACCCATTTTACAGAAGATGCAACTGAGTCACAGAGGTTAAGCTCTATTATAGCTACCAAATATCTGACCATGAGTTTCAGCCCAGGTCTCCCGGATTCCAGAATTCCAGAGAAATAGTATGTATGAAAGGGAGAGGTGGAAAATCATTCTGGAGAGGTAGTCTGGAGCTATAAGCAACTGATGCAAAAACCAGAAGTAAGAATAAGACCTATTTTTTAAAAAGTAATCATGTTATATATACCCTGCAAGGTCTACCTCTGACTTTCTTCTCACACCCTTTAGTAGAATTTAAGGTCTCTTTTGTTTATAAATTTTATATTTATTTCTATATTATATAAAATATAAATTACATAAATATATAATACCATAACATATTAGATTACATATCATACTATGTTTATAAATATTTATAACTCCAGCACACAACATAGTAGTGTCTGGCACACTATAATTGCTTGTGGTTTGCTAAAAAAGAAAAAAAGAAAAAGTGAAGACTCTTTTTACTTATAGCATCAGTAACTTATTATTCTTTGTTGTTTCAAATGAGTCTCAAAGGATCATAGGATCTTTTTTCCTTGCATAGTATAGTATTCTCTATAAACACTCCAGCTTCCATCTCCCTCCTTTCCCTGCCCCCCAACCACATCCACACATACCGCTTGCCCAGGTAAGGATGGAACTGATTGGGTTCCTCCCAGACTAGTGATCCTTCTAAACTCAGGCCCCACTGCCTTTTGTTTGTACCACTTTTATGTATGTTCCCACTTTTCTTTGTATTGTCTTTGTCTACATCTTATTTCTCTTCATTAAACTGCATTCCCTTTGACAGAGGTCTAGGTAAAGGGGAATTTTTAAGAAATACAGTATTAGGGGACTCTTTGGATAGACTACGTGACTGATTTTGTTCAATTGTTTCCAGTCGTGTCCAACTCTTTGTGATCTCATTTGGGGTTTTCTTAGCAAAGATACTGAAGTGGTTTGCTATTTTCTTCTCCAGCTCATTTTACAGATGAGGAAACTGAAACAAACAGGGTTTGCCTTGCCCAGGGTCGCACAGCTAGTAAGTGTCTGAGATCATATTTGAATTCTCAAAGATGAGTCTTCCTGACTCTAGGTTTGGCACTCTCTCCCACGGTTCCATTTAGCGGTTTGAAAATATTAGTCATCAATAAAAATGTGTTGGATTGAATTAACTCATTAAGATGCTGTGTTATTTTTCCTCCTGTTCAAATGATTAAAATATAGAGGATATGAGAAAACTGATGCTGGTGAAAACTTTGAAGAACATCTGTGGTGCAATATGAGAGCACGGACCTTGGAATTCTAGCTTACAATTGTGAACCTGAATTCCAATCCTGACTGCTACTTACTAACTTTGTGATCTTGAGCAAATAATTTAACCTCTTACAGTTCAGTTTTCTCATCGGTAAAATGGGGGAGATGGACTAGATGACTTCTAGAGTACTTTCTGGCAGAAGAGAATCTGTCTTAAATTCGTACTTTATTCTCAAAAATCAACAGACCCACAAAGATGTTCAACATCTTGAAAACTTGTTGGTGTTTGCCAAGCCAGCCCCACCATTCTGGAGCAGATACATTGAAAGTCTGCCCGACCCATTTAATAAAAAATAAACCATTGAGAAATTCCTTCTGCAATCAGATAAAAATTAAATAAGTAAAGACAAATTTTAATCGCTTCTTAATAGATTTATGTCTTGATTTTTCTTCTTATGGCTTCTTGAAATTGAGCGATGAGAAAATGACTTAAGGCTTATTATATTGGAAGCTTTACTATACCAAACAATTCTTTAAAATTGTTCCTTTATCTAATTTCTCCCTAGATGTTTTTGATGTTCCTTTTTGATTTCACAAATGATAACCCTTTGTTTGCTTTGCACATTGTTTATCTGTCTTCAGAATTTAAAATAACCCATGTTACCCAAGTCCATCCATCATCCTCTACACTACCTTGGGAAATCTAATGTTCTGACGAAGTCTTATTGAATAGTACAACTCTGGATGGTTCTGTCTGTGAGCTTAGGCTGAGTTCCTTTTTAGCATGACATTTCTAGGGAAGTCCAGGTGTATTTGTGAAAATCTACTCAAAGTAAAAGCCAACTGGATCATTAAGTATGGGGGAAGATTTTCCTCAGGTTTATGCCAACTGGGAAAGAGTCTCATTTATCACTTTTGTCTGTTCCTTTAAAATTTTCTTCCTTATCCTTTTTAGATTCTAGTTCAGCTAGCAGGAGGGTCAGTGTAGTGAACCTAACACTTAAGATCTTGCCAGCTCTTAACTCTCTGTAGTCTATAGCAGTGGTATCAAACATATGGAAGGAAGACCAATAAACGTTACATAAGGATCTTTGGGGGCTGCATGTTGACTTAAAAAAAACCAACTACTTGTTAACATTATCTCTGTTATTGTATTTGTGTTTATTTTGTTAAGTATTTCAATCTGATTCCTTATTCAAGAGTGTTCCTGACCCAGCCATATGTTTTACACCTCTGGTATAACACTTGGACCAAAGTGAGGCTCCATAAATTTTAATTATAATAATATTGATGTCTAGAGCCTGATAACTTGAATTTTGGTACACTTGGTTCCTTGACTTTCCAAGGCAACTTAATGAGGTGAAGATGGATGAAACTGTATGTTGATTGATATAATTGTACCTGAAGTATTCCTCTTTTATATGAGGGAATAGAACCCAATCCCTCTTAATTCTAGTACCCTCCCTCTGTTAATCATTTCTCATTTATACTCTCTATATAACTTAATTTGTATATATTTGTTTGCCTTTTCTTTCATCCCCCTTTCCCCTATTAGACTGTAAGATCCTCGAGAGTAGGACTCTCTCTCTCTCTCTCTCTCTCTCTCTCTCTCTCTCTCTCTCTCTCTCTCTCTCTCAATCTCTCTCCAGTGATTAGCACAGTGCTTGGCACATTGTAAACACTTCATAAATATTGATGGATTGAGAGATGTTAGAATTAGTAGGTGGTGAACTCTTAAGTCACAACCAGCATTGCCACCTAACAAAAGCCTGGCAACAGCATCCCCAGGCTAAGATTAGATTTTTTTTTTCAACTTCCTGCCTAAGCAGAGATCATAAATCTCAGTTCTAGATAACTATCTCACTTAGAGTTAGGCAGTCCTACTTTCTGGTTTAGCAAGTAAGAGTAATTGAGTCAGAAAAAAAAGATAAACCATAAAGACAAGGTCCCCGTTCTTTACCCAATTAGCCAGAACTTCTACCTTTATTATTCTTATCTATTTGAAGCAAAATCCTTTTGCTCTGAGGCTTTTTGGGGGTCAGTAAAAACCTTTTTTGTTTCCTTATGTTATTATTCTGGAGTATAAATTCTTTAGAGGTGTTGGTTATATCTTACACGTCCCTGCATTATAGGTATTAAATAGATGTCTGAATGAAGAAATGAATTGAAATTCCATTAGAAATTTGATCCATTGAATCAAAACCATACCCCCTGTTTATGTCCCACTGGGTGGAGGGGAAAGGGGGAGGAGGTTAGTGCACTGTCTTATTCACAACAATTTATACCTTGGTTAGGCTTCATTGCCCTGCCGAACAATTCTTAGAGTAGGATCTTGCTATCATTCATAATTAGGAAGCACAGTGGGAATACCATAGATTTGGAACGAAAGAATCAAATGACACCTTTGACACCACCTATGTAACCTTAGATAAGTCACTTAAGCTCTTTAGCTTACTTATCTATAAAATGAGCATAACCAGACTTGGACTCTCTATGGAGGACAGTGCTTTGTGAACCTTCAAGTACTGTAGAAATGAGAGGGACCTTTCCAGAGCCCCTCAGATCACATCCCTGGGTTGGTGCCTATTCCACCTTTCTCTCTCCACCATGAAGGGAGAGAGTGTGCTTAACTTGAGTTTGATTTTCTCTACCCTGAAACCTACTCAGTGTAACTAGGACCAAGACAAGGATTTCCCCTACTCTCACTGGAAAAAAAAATGATAATTATCCGATAGAAATAAGTGGAGCCCTGGAGGCAAGGAAAATATGGAGGAGGAACTGAGCAGCCCTTTAATTGTGCCACAGGGCAGCCACCTGTGCACTTCTGCTCTTCTTGGGTCTTGCTTTAGCAGTTAATGTGCAAAGAGATTCAGAGCTTTTCAGGTAGGACCAAGGTCTTAGGATGAATCTGAGTGTATTCACAGATGAATGGAGCATTCTTGTTGGAGTCCACATGGGGACTCATCCAAATTTCTAGGCCCTGGAGTCACGGAGATCTAGCCTCATATCTCACATCACAACAGGATGTGAGGCCCTCCGTGTCTCTCTGCATCCTTCCACATTCCTTATCCACAGACCCATATTCTTTGAATTTTCTCTTTTCCTTTTTTCTCTGTGTAGCTGGGCAGCTCCATACTCACCCTTCTGGATTATGCCTGCCTGATCCCAGGCAGTCTCTGAGTTATATCTGGAGACTTTCCAGCACTGCTTGTATATCCCCAGGGTTAGGGAAGACAGAGCCTGCACTTACTGCCCTATCTCTTGATCTTGCATCAAATTACTAGTTGAACGTTTTTAAATTGGGGAGTTTTCTTTACCTTGCTCTCTGTCTCTTGGTTGAGCTTGGCTTTCTTCTTCAGATTAACCATTGGAGGCCCTAATGCTGTGAGAGATACAGCAGGAATGCTGATCACCATTGACCTTGAGCCAGACCAGAAGCTGCACCTCTTCCTGGGAAAAGGTTTTTTTAAAAAGTTAATAGAGACATAGAAAGAGCTGCCAGATATTGGATCTAAAACACCTGCTACTTGCTTCCACTCATACAGCAGGAGAAAAAAAGATCCAGTCATCTAGCCCAATAATTACCTAGAGAAAGTTGGCTAATGAACAAACACCAGCTTTCCTGCTGGCAAGTGTGTGCGTGTGTGTGTGTGTGTGTGTGTGTGTGTGTGTGTACACATACTCATGTGCATACCTGCCTCCAGTGAGAAGACAGCAGAAGATGGCACAATTGATTGACTGCCTAGCCACAAGTGTTCATTCTTCACTTACTGTGTGCTACCTGTGTGGGCGTGGCTGAGAGTCCTCTGCTGGGTGGGACCTCAGCACTTTCTTGTATGCATGTGACCTTGTTGCTCTCTAGTGGTCACATTCTCTTTCACAAAAGACAAAGGTACTGATACTTGGCCAGAAAATCAAGTTGAAATTCTTCTTGATTGTAAGGAATAGCCAATAAATTAGTGGGTAAGCAATTCCATTCTTTTTAACAGTAGAGTGCCATCATTAAACCCATGTAGAAGTGGGAGGGACCGTTTGCAAGTAGGGTACAAGGTACTCTAGATCAGAGGTGTCAAAATCCTGGCCTTCAGGCCAGTTGAGGGGACTAGCAGCACTTCTGCATGAATCCGGAATCAGAGTAAAATGTAATTTGGAAATATTTAACAAAATAAATAACAGTACAATAGATTGTAGATGATGTTCATTTGTGTCTTCCTAGGTCAATATGCTTTGTCAGGGATTGGTTTTTATTTCAATTTGACATCACTGGTCTACATAGCATGAAGGCATGCAGACCAAGGAGAATACTTTGTAAAAGGATTGAAAACATTGAAAAGAAAAACAACTTTGAAAGACTTGAGAACTTAGACCAATGCAGGGATCATACATGTCTTGGGAACACTCATGATGATGAATGTTACCCATCTCTTAATAGAGAGGTGACAGATTCAAGGCGTAGAATGAAAAAAGTATTTGTTAACACACTGTGTGGATTTATTTGATTATATTTATTTGTTACGAGGTTCTCTTTCAGTTTTTAATTAGGGGTGCAGTAGAGGAAGGGAGGTTAGTAAAAGTGATGCCAGAAAACAGTGGGTCATTGAAATATGTTTTGAAAATCACAGAAGAGAGCAAAAGAAAGTCCAGAAGGAAGCACAGACAAATAGGGCAGTCTTCAAAGTAATTTATCTATACATAATACATACATGTACATATGCATATATACATGTATGTTTATGTAATATTATGTTACACACATATATAGCTATACACATATACATTGTTAGAAACACACCATATATGTGTATATAGTAGATATATACACACTATATATGCATATACACATATACAGATATAGTGTAACCACAGACATACGCACATAATGGTGACTCCAAGAAACTATTACATGCACAGTGACCATTTTAAAACCATTTTGGCAGATGGGTCAAACCAAGTTGAGAGAAACTGACAAGTCTCAAACTTAGAGGGTGTCTCTCCCATGCCTGTGAAGACTTCCCCCGGCAGAATGGGTGGATGAGAACAATTTGTTCTAATAGTCGTGAAAATAGCTGAAGCAGGTGCTGGGGAGCACTAAGAGTTTGGTCAGACATTGAAACTGCTAAAGTCATCAATTGCATCCTTGACCAATTCCCAATTGCCTTGATTTTTGTCTTCCCAAGGGACTTCATTGACTCTGGAAGAGAGAGTATGGCTGACAACTTTAAGCAACTCTGCCTCACTTAAATCCAGTTCACTCACAAGTCAAGATATCACCCCAGATGAATAAAAATGGAGAATGAACAATGATGGCATGAAATGAGAATTTATGGAGGACAAAGTTACCTAGAGGCTAATAGCTCTAGAGCTGATTCTCTTGGAGATAATCTAACTTACAAACCTCTCATTTTATAGGTGGAGAAACCAAGACCCAGAGAAATAACTTGGCTTGTTTGAGGACACACAATTACTTCTTGGCTTTGTCAAATCCAGATTCAAACTTGTGTTCTCTTATTTGAACTCTTACATTCTTTCTATTGAACCATGATATGTCCCCAAGAAAATGAGGCTTTGAGAGGTTAAAAGTATTATATTCATGTTCATACAGCTCATAAGAGGGGATTTGAACCCAGGTCTCCCAATTCCAAGTCCTGTGGTCTACTACTCTACATTATAAGTAAGATAATATGTCCAGGCTCTGTGGTAACTGCGATGCTAAACACATCCTTTATAAACCGTAGGGATAGGGACTGAACTTGAGATTTCTCTGGCAGAAAGAATTCCTGGGTAAGGAAGCTTATCTACCAGTGCTTATCATTCACCAGCATCTTTTCTGCAATGTATTGTCTTACAAGCCTGCCTAAAACATTGCAAGGTTCAGTAATTTATCCAGATTCTCAAAATCAGTATATGTTATCAGTATGATCAGAACCTCAGTCTTCCTTGTTCCAAGACTGACTTTGCCTCCTGAGCAACTCTATCTCACTTACAGAACATAATGCAATAAAAACAATAATTAATATAAGGGGCACAAACAAAAGATACATACCTAAATGACATACTGAATAATGAGTCAATGAGCAAATCATATAAATAATTGATAACTATATAAAAGAGAATGATAATGAAGAGACAACATAACAAAATGTCTGGGATGTAGCTAAATCAATCCTCACAGGATAAATTATGACTGAGGAAATTCATTAACAAAAGAAAAAGGAGAAGATTAATGAACAAGATATGTAATTAAAAATAAGAAATTCAGCAAATAGGTCAAAGCAAACACAATAGAGGGAATCTTAAAAATTAGGAAAGAAACAGCTGATTGGAAAATCAAAAAGTCCATAGAATTAATAAATAAAACCCAAAGTGAATTCTTTAAAAAGAGTAACAGAAATGATAAGTCTTTACACAGTCTGATTAAAAAGAAGGGTGAGGTAGTTAAATTACCAAAATTTTAAATGAAACAGGTGAAATTTCAACAGAGAAGACATTTTCTGAAAGAATCGCAATCTATGATGCATAATTACATACCAGCAAAACTTAAAATTTGCAAGAAGTGGAGAATTATCTATAAAAATATAGAATATGGAAATTAACAGAACACCAATCTCAATCCAATTTCAGAAAGGAACTAAATGAGCTATAAGGAAACTACTGGGGAGGCGGGGGAACCCTCTAGCCCACATGGATTCACAATTGTCTTCAGCAGGAGATCTTAGTCATTTATCCCCCTTACAATCAACAATTTCGTCCTTTTGGCCAAAGCAGTGCTTCTCAAAACAAGGTCTTCCCAGTGGTTTTTTGAATGATTCCAAGGGCAAATCTATTTTTAAAAGTAATTCAAAAAACGCTTCTGTTTTTGTTTGGACAATACATATTTCCACTGCAGATACGAATTTACATTAAAAACTGAAAAATTAATAGACATATAATAATAAGCATGTTATGATTACTTTAATATACAGACCCAATGATTGGTATTTTACCCCTATATTAAACTCCTTGAGCTTGATTGGTTTTCTTTGTAGTGGCCAGAAGGAGGCGCTGTTCTAGATGGGACGCAGTGTGGTTGGTCTGGTCAAAGCCGTCCTGCTACTTAACTCTGTCTCCAGGTAGTCAATCATATTAAGACAACCCTCATGAACTCAGGGAAGACTGTTCTTGGTTTGACTTCACTCGATGGTTAGTGTAGCTGTTTGGGGTAATCTTAGACATTAAGATTTTATTCACCTTTCCTTATAGTTTGCATTGTGCTTTTTCTTTATGGTATCATACTGAAAAACTTTTCAAAATGATAGTATTATTTTTTTTTTTTTTACCAACCAAGACACTATTAATCACTTTCCTGAATCTGTTCAATAAAAAGAACCAGGCTATCAAGCATATGGTTACCCCAGAGGTATGCCCTCTATCTAACATCAAAGGATGCTTTCAGGTTAAGCTAAACTCTCTGTGGCTCAGAGAGAGGTGGCTGCTTCTAACTTCTATTTCCATCCTTTTAGTGGATCATTATGCCCTTACTGACTGAAGGGAAATTACCCTTTTCCTTTTCTCTGAGTCTTCCATTGGAGTTAGTTACATATGCACAGCACATCTGTATGCAGAACTTTCCTTATGACAGTAGAAAGAAAGAAAGCAAACCAAGTATTCTGCCACCACCACATGTATTGTACTCCTATAGCTCCTACCAGACCAAGCAATTCCAAGCCTGTAAGTCTTTGGCCAGTCCCCAAAACCTGAGAGTTTAAAGTACAGTTTTTGTGCACAGATTTAAACCTCCTTGTTATCTCTAAGTAAGCCCTAGAAAAATTCAGAAACTTAAAGAAATATAGTTCAGAGCATAAAAATATAGATTAAGAATTACAAGAGATTTTAAAAGTCATCTGTCCAAATGCCTCATTTTACAGATGAAGTCATTATGTCTCAATGTTGCTGCTGCCCATTGCCAGCTGCAGGCCATACCTCTAGCATCCTACTGCCATGGACATCTATTACTCCTCTCTAGATCTTCTCTTAGACTTACCATCAAAGTTTACCATGGGAAACAGTAGTAGGGCCAGAAACAGTTCCTTCCCTTCCAGTAGTCATTTTTCCCCCAAGGCTTTTCCTGTCTATGGAAATCCCTGCCTGGGCAGGCCCTCGTTCTTCTTTAACATTAGGCATGTGCCATCATTCTCCTTCCCATAGGAGGAGGTGGAAACTTCAAGGGAGGGGGAGAAGTTACATTTAAGTGAAAAAAGTTCACTGTTTTCTGATCTACAAGTTTAAAAAAAAATTAATGATATTCATGTAGGAATGAAATACAAGAAGAAGCCATAGATACTACTCATTCTTTTTCTTTTCTTAGAGTATAACAAGGATTTGACAAAATGTGAAAGAAAAATTGGATTCAGAAAACAGAAAATTTTACCTCTATACTTGGGTGAGATTATAATTTTTATCAATATAGATATTTACTCCTTTTAGTTCAGACCAGAAATCATTCATCTGTACCTTCTCATGCTGTGTGACTCCTGCCTGTGTCCTCCCATAAATCTACCTATCAAGAATTCAGCAAACATAGGCTTCCTTCTAGATATTATGTAGATATCAATAACCATCTAGTTTCCTTCATTCTTGCTATATGACCAAGTCATATAATTTTCCAGTCATATATCTCTTGTGATGTCTTTTAGACCACTTTAAGTATATAATTTATCAATGACAACATGCTGAAATTTACATCTATATGTCACATATCTTTTCATTGACAGTTGTATGATCCATATTCTTGATTTTCATCACTGAATTAATTTTGGTATTAAAAAATAGCGATTTTGCTTCATGGAGAAATCTGGGGGTTAATGAATGTGGTAGGTAATTTCCTAAATGCACTCTAGTCCAGTCACTTCCTCTGCATCATTTTGTGGCCTGGCTAGCTATCTACGTACAGCATTTCTTCCAGATATATGTACTGATGGACCACTGGTATCATATGCTATCATATCAGAGTCTGGTAATCTTTATTCACTTGGTCTTTCCCATGTATGTGTGTAGTTAGGTTGAACCCTTTTGTGTGATAGCCTATTTCATTGAGGAGACTGCAATGCAAAGGTCTGGAGGGAATCATCACAAGTCATCTTCAGAGCAGAGCACTTGAAGAATCTCACCATCTCTGGGACATTCTTCCATTTGAACTCTGCACTGTACTGCTAACAAACATTTCTGGTGAGCATGTTCCCATATTTTATTCTTCTTTCTATTAGTAATTAAAAGATTGACAAATTATCCGTATTGGTACATCTTTCAAGAATTTTTGAATGATCATGACATACATGGGACAAGAAACAATACATTGGAGGGGAGCCTTTAAGGTTATATTTTACTTTTCTGAATCAAACGCTTTTTAAAAAAGTCAACAAACACTGAGCACAATGGAATCTTGAATTTTCGGTAACTTAACAGTTAATAATGTGACTGTAAAGCTGTGATCTGTTATGAATTATTTGCCAAAGCTAGTCTATTCCCTCCTCATAATTTCATCAAGGATGACCTTGATGGTTGTATAGATTATTCCAATAAAGACTTTATAGAGATGGCAAAGTAGACATGTGGATCGGTAGTTAATGATATTCTCTTAATGAGTTCTTTATTTGGGTAGTAATAATGTACTCAATTATGTCTAGCTGTGGGCTATTGTATCTTCTTTCACACATTTTGAGAATGAATACTCAACAGATAGTGTTGAAAGCCGGGAAGATGTAGATTGAAGTTCTATTTCTGCTACCTGCTAGCTATGGGACACTAGACAAATCTCTTCATTTCTTAATGCTTTAGGAAACTAAAACTTAATGTTGGCATCTGCCTCTGTGACCTGATTAATGTGAGTAATGAGTATGTTTAAGTGGCTTCATGTATTCAAATTCACACTATTTGAAGTTATATTGATGTAAAACATGATCATTGGTTCCAGTTCAATGGAAATATGCCTTGTGAATTCAAATAATGCTACTACTTTAGGGGATTCATTATTTGTACTGATGAACACCTAGCTATGGGAAGTGGGCATTTTCCTATTCAGGGATTTCTCTGTTGTATCACAGGTCCAGTCTTTAGTCTCAATGTCATTAAAATAGTACAAAGGGCCAGACCCTTTGGATGAGGGAAAAGGAATAATGTGAAATGTACTGATTTTACTAACCTATATCTGCTGTGGGGGAAAGGAAAGAGTGGGGTTGGTGGGCTAATTACAAATTTGTTGGAGATTGTACTTTTTCAAAAGATTGATTTAAATTGACTTTATAAAGGATACAAAAGCTTCCTTTCATATAATAATCTAAAGGTTTTTTTCTTTTGAAGAAAACCAAACTTTTTCTGTTAATAATTTTCTTTCTCCCACTGTCTCCTCCATATTGAATAAAAGATATAGAAAAGCCTCATACCAAATATGTGTAGTTAAGTGAAGAAAATTTCTGCATTGGCCATATTAAAAAACGTGTGTCTCGTTCAGCAACTTGAGTCCATTCCCTTTCATTTAAGAGATGGATAACATGCTTCATATTTAGATCTCAGGCATTGTGGTCATTATGTTAATCAGAGCTTTCAAGTCTTTCAGAGTTGTTTTATTTTATAAGGCTATTGTCATTATGTAATTTGTTCTTCTGTGTCTGCTTATTTCATTTAAGTTCTAGTCTTCTCTAAACCTTTCTAACCCTAACCCTAACCCATCATTTCTTATGTCACAATAATATTCCATTAAGTTGATATACTATAAAAAATTTTTGTAGTTCTTTAATGGATGAGCACTCCCTTTAATTTCCAGTTCTTTTTGCCATTACAAAAAAAATCAGAGATAAGTTGTATACATGAGTCTTTCTATTCTTTCTTTGATTTCTTTGTAGGCATGGCCCTATGTTTCAAATTGATTTTGGGAAATTGAAAATTGATGCCCCACATTCTTTTGCATTCTTTAGTGAGAATTTGTATCCAATCAGTGTATCAGTGCTTATGGATCAGATTTGGACTTAATTGTATAGGCCCTAGTGGTCGAATTTGTAAGAGTTTAACATCCCTATTTCTAAGTTTTTAGAAGGGAAGAGAGAAGGGAAAAAATGAGTCAGTGTGGTCATAGGATGGTTGCCCAGGGTATGTGAGTCAACTCTGTGTTTTTCCTTGTTGCTCTGGGTTATGGAAAGCCCCCTATGAGTCAAGCCAAGCAAATCCCACCCTTCATCTGTGTGTGATCAGTCAATTTTAGTGTAGTTTGCATCGCTGGACCACTTCTCGTAACTTATGCAACCAATTGTAAAAGAACTGCTTTGTCAGGTGGATTTTTGGTTATTGAGAGTTTTTGGATCTCTTTTATTGACACTTGCTAGCTTTACTAATAAACTGATTATGCCCAGACCTTTGTGTCTCATTTTCCCTTTTTTTGCAGTTTTTTTTTTATCTTTACCCTTTCAAGTGGATAGATAGCTCCATCAACAATGCATTCATGTTTCTATTTTCCCTCAGCCCCCCTAACAACTGTTATTTTGCTTTTTTTATCATCTCTGCCAATCTGACAAGCATGATGAGGAAACTCAGATTGCTTTAATTTGCATTTCTCTAATTAATAGTGATTTGGAGCATTTTTATCACGTTTGTTGATAGCCTGAATTCCTTCCTTTGAAAACTGCCTTTGGCTATTTATGATCTGAAACTGAATAAAGAATTAAGTATATATAAACAAGAATTTGCTCATATATTTTAGAGAGTGTGCCTAACACACAGAGTGTGTCCAGTACACATTAAAGGAGAGTTAGGAGTGTGTGGGGGGTAAGTGCTAGGATGAATTATACAAGTTGGCTATGAAATCTCATTCTCTGAGGGGAAGGTCTTTAAAAAATAGTCTCATTTCTTTGGTACAGTTTATATTTGGTTTTCTCTTGAGGTCAGGGAAATAGTTTTAGATGACCATGACCCTATAAAGAATATGTCAAAAAGGGAAAAAAATACCCTAACCCCTAAAGCAGAGAAAAAGCTGAGGTTTTCCAAAAACTGATAAGGGTAGTACAAAAGACTTTTTAAAAGAGTCCTGTCACATGGGGCACGTGCATGGTGTGAATACAGAGTATGGAGGTATAGAGGGGGCAGTTAAATGCATCTTGAATTGACACGAATCAGAGCGAAGGTAGGACAGTCTGCTTCTAACCTCTGTTAGTGAGTATGGTTCTCTTACTGTGTCCTTCAACAAATTAGCTGAGGAGAAATTAACGACCATGGTATTTGTAAGAAAAAACATCTCAAAAAAGCACTTAGCTATTTCATAGGGGCTTGCATCTCCAAGAGCAGACAAATTACAGCTGAGGGTTCTGGAAGTACTAGCAGATATGCTAATCCTTGAGAAACTGGACTAGTACTGCAGGACTGGGTGTAGGCATATGTGTTAATTTTCAAAAAGGGTGGAAAGGGTGCATTCCAGAACCTTTTAGATGAGTGAGCTCATTGCTGTTCACCAATGAATAAATCAATCTGAAAAATTTGTGATAAGGTATTAAGCTCTATTTTGTTGATCTATGTTCATTTTCAGTTGTTTGGAGTTTCCTTGGCAGAGATACTGGAGTGGCTTGCCATTTCCTTCCCCAGCTAATATTCAGATGAGGAAACTGAGGCAAACAGGGTTAAGTGATTTGCCCAGGGTCACATGCCTTCTCAGTGTCTTAGGCTGACTTTAACTCAGGTCTTCCTGACTTTAGGACCAGTGTTCTGTGCCACCTAGCTGTTCTCAAAGGGACTTGAGCCTTTAGAAAGGGTGAAGAGATAAAATGTGGGCTAGTGAAAAGAGAACTGGCTTCAGAGCCAGAAATTTTTGATTTGCAACCAGTACTGACTCTTAGCTGTGTGTTCCTGGGCAAATCACAAAACCTCTCTGACTCTGTTTTCCTATCTATAAAATGAAGTTAACACTTGTACTACCTACTCCAGAAATTTATTGTAAAGAAAACGTTTCATACTCCAAGTCAGTGGAAAAACTCTAAGCTGTAATTATTAATAAAGTAATGATCAATAAGGGGCAGCATGAATTCGTGAACCAATCATCCTAAATTAACTTAATTTCCTTTTTTGATAGTGACACTAAGATGGTAGGTAGGTGGTGGGGAGTGTCCTTGATATAATATGTGTTGGACTCCAAAAGGCGTTTGGCAAAGTTTCTTATTCCTTCTTTGAAGAAAGCATGAAGAAAATTGTGCTAGACTGTAGTACAAGATTTATACTGGACCAGCCATACCAATGGAATGCTGGCTGATTAATAAATTTATTCCTGTATATAAGTTGAGCTCCAGAAGATTGGCAAAGAGTTATTTCCTTGGCCCTCTCCTGTTCATTATTTTTTTATATCAACAACTTACGATCATAGCATTTTCTATTTGAAAGTTGCAGGAACTTTGGTCTCCAAAAGATGTGCTTGTAGCACCTGTAAGACCAGCTGCCAAGTCATGTCTTCACAGGAGTTGCTTCCCAGGAGGACACCTGAGGCCGCTGAGCTGGAAGCAGTATTCTTCCCAAGACTCTTTGGGTTCAAAGTCTTGGGCTGTCTCCATCAGAGTCTGAGGAGAGATGGTGGTCAAGGTGGTGGTAGAACTTTGATTTGCCTGGTACATGCTGCCTCTTCTCCCTCAAGATACCTTGCTGCTTCAGCTAGGCTAGCTTGCCTGACGTAAGTGTGCTTTTATATCTATAAAATAACTGCGATTGGATGATCTCTAAGGTCCCTTCCAGTTTTAAACATCCTGTAATATAGTCATATATCCTGTAATATATTATAAGGCAGCTAGATGGTGCAGTGGATAGAGTACTGGGACTGAAATTAGGAGGGCTTGTCTTCATGTGTTCAAATCTGGCCTCAGACACTAGCTATGTGGTCCTAGGTAAGTCATTTAATTATGTTGCCTCAATTTCCTTATCTGTCAAATGAGCTAGAGAAGGAAATGGCAAATTTCCTTCTCTAAAGGTACTCCAGTACCTTTGCCAAGGAAACCCCAAATGGCATCATGACTGAACAATGTATTTTTAAGTCAGAATCAAGATTCTCAAGAACTAAGAGAACTAGGTTGTAGTCTTATCTTGCCCAGTAAGCATTTGTTGGGACCTTAGACACATTGCTTAACTCTCTGAGCCCCAGGTTCCTCATCTGTAAAATTAAGGGACTAGTGTAGATCATATCTAAGGAGACTTCTAGGTTTAACTTGACTACAGGCTTAGTATGAGTCAATACTGTGATGAAGTTGCCAAAAGGAAAAAAAAATAACCAAGCTTCTACAGACAGGCTTCATTGACAGAGACAAAGTTTCAAGAGACGGTCTCATTCAAGTCTTTGTTGGTTTATATTCACTTGGACTTTGGTTCAGCCATCTCCTTTTAGAGGGACACTGACAAATAATTGTTTCCAGAGGAGCGTCTCCAGAATGGTGACTAGAGGCTGTGTCATAGGAGGGTGATTGACGAAATTTGCAGATGTTTAATCTAAAGAAGATGGGAGTTAAAGGTGATACGATTGCTGTTTGGGTCATCCTATGGAAGAGAAAAGACACGTATTCTGTTATGTCTCCCAGAGACAGAACTGGGGCTGGGGGAAGAATCTATAAGGATGTAAAATTTGGTCCAATAGAGGGGAAATCTTTTCAAAGATGGAACCATGTTTAAAAATTGAGCTGGTTGATTTGTGGGGTATTGAACTTTCCATAACTGGAATGTTTAAGTAAAGGTGGGGTAATGATTTGATAGGCATTTTATAGTGGGGAAACACTGCAAGTTGGATGAGGCAATCTCCCAGGTACTCTTCTATGTTCTATGTTTCTACTACTTTGTTAAGATTCTTTTGTTGGGGTTCCAGGTTGGATTCATATGCCATCTAACATGTACACCAGCCACTTTGACATCAGCTCTGCTGCTCCCCTCCACCCATCCTGGAACAGCACCTCCAGAAATCACGCCCTTCAATCTTCGGGGAAGTCCATCCACTCAAGTTCTAGAACCCTCACCATGCGTTTAAACTGCCTTGACTGGTTGAGTGCATATTCACCTGATATCAGGCCACTGGACTCAGATGTCTCAGGAGAAGAAAGTGAGGTTGGTGACCTTGCACAGCCCTCCCTCACTCAAATCTAAATCAACTGAAAGTCATGTCACCATCTTGATGTCATGGTCCTCTTCAAGAACAAAGGACAAACACAACAACGAACATATTCACCTAGTCTCTTACATTTAGCTACTCTTGAGACTAGATCATAGTTCACATCCAATCTAGCCGTTCACCTCAATTATCTTGGCATTTGTCATGCCACCTTTTGCATAATGTCTGACTTTTTCCTTCTCCCTCCCCACTTCCACCTCCTGCTTTGGGCACAGCAATCAAAATAATATCAGTTAATTAATCAACATTTATTGAGTGTCTACTATGTGCCAGGCACTGTGCTAAATGTTGGAGATACAAAAAGAGATAAAAGATAGTCTGTGGCCTCAAGTTGCTGATACTTTAATCAGGGAGACAACATGCAAACAAATATATGAGAAGCAAGCTATATATAGGGTAAGTAGGAAATTATTAACAAAGGAAAGAATTAAGAGGGACTGGGGAAAGCCTCCAGTAAAAGATGATATTTTGGGTAAGACTTAATAGAAGTCAGGGAGGTCAGTAGGTGAAGTAGAGGAACATTCCAGGCATGGGGAACAGCCATTGCTTCTGGAAAGACTGTCAATCTATTGCCTTGTATATCAGTTCCCATCCCCATGACTTCTCGGACCCAAACTCCATTTCTCTGGCCACCACTCCCTTGTGTATATTGTCCACCATCCCATCCAAGCTCCTTGAGGTCAGGTTTTCTGACTTTTTATTTGTATCCCTGGCACTCAGCACATTCTTGGCACATAGTAAGCACTTAATTAATACTTCTTTATTCAATCATTTATCTACTTGTACTGCTTTCAGAATACCATTTTTTCATGTTATTTCATGTTAGAGTCTTGCTGGGCTGTATTAATTACTAGAGTACAAAGTTATGGCTATAAACAATGAGACTATTTCCCCCGAGACACAGGAAAATGGGTCTCATTACTGGTATGGAGAACTGGATCTTGCTGACAGATTTCAGGGAGATGTGGGCTAGCATTTAAAAAGCTGGGTCTTGAGGGAGTCGATGTGAAGAGTAAAATGATGAACCTGGCATTTGGGGCCCCTGAATCATCCCCAGAAGCACACACTATTGCAGGACACTGCGGGAGCTTCTATTTTTCACAGATGTGTATTATCCTCATTTCTCCCCTAAAGTCACAAAACTCCTGAGAACATCTCAAATACATCAAACTCTTTTCTTAATTGGTGAAATCTGCCTGGGGTGCTTTGATAATTGCAGTATACAGCATGGAGTTGCTTTTTATTATCATTCATTTATTTGCTCCATTTTTATTGCTCTTTTCCTGAGAAATGCTTAAGGTGTTCTATAGAAGATGCTTTCTTTGCTGTGAAAATGCTTTGAACGCTCCAACAGCCAAAAGCAACAGAGGGCAAGGACAATGGGTGTTGCGTATGTAGAATGGGGGCCCACAGAGATGGAAGGCACTGAGTGAGATGGCACTGGCCCTGGAGTCAGGAAGACCTAAATTCGATTCCTGCCTCCGACACTGCCTGGCTGTGTGACCTTGGGCAAATCACTTAACCTCTGTCTACTTTAATTTCCTTAGCTATAAAATGGGAATAATGATAGCTCTTGCCACCTGGAGTTGTTGGAAGGGTCAAATGTGCCTGGCATATATGGCAGGTGATAGAGAAATGCTAGCTATGATGATAATAAAAATAATTATTAATTAATATTGAGTATTTATTGTTATTAATGAGGTAAATATTTGTAAAGCATTCAGTGCAATTCCTGGCACATAGGAGGTGCTATATAAACGTTAGCTATCATCAGCAGCACCACCACCACCATCATCATCATCTTCATATGAGATGAATAATTGTAAAGCACTTATCACGGTGTCTGACACATAATAGGTACTTAATAAATGCTTATTTCATTCATTCAAAAACACAAGATTGGGAGAAGAGAACACGAAATGATAAATTGAATTGATATTGGGCAGATTTCATTGGTAACAACAATTATGAAGCAAGATTTTCATGCCACAAAGACAGTATTCATTCACAAATTGATTGTTTATGAAAAGTTCTGAAAATAATAGTGAGAAAGAGCCTTAGCTTTGGAATCAGGTCCTGGCTTCAAATCCCGCCTCTGATACATTATTTAGGTGACAACTTCCTGGGACTCATTTTTATTATGTAAAGTGAGGGAGCCCCACTCAGCGACCCCTGCGGTCCCTTGTAACCTTAGTTCTAGGATTCTATGAATGAAAGTTTTAGGGACCCAGCGGAGTGTGGTACTATGGGAGGGGCTAGAAGTTAGAATCCCTGCCTTGGGATTTTTGACTTTGATGCTAACCTTCTGTGTGGTCATTGGAATATCATTTAACTTCTCCAAATCTCAAATTGCTTAGCAGTAATACTTAGACTGCCTATTGTGGGGAAAGTTTCTGTAACAAACAGTCAACAAACATTTACTGAAGGTCTATAGGAAGCCACTGTTAGTCCCAGTGGGATTTGAGGTAATCCCAATTGCGCTAGTTCTTAGGAAAGTAAATTATAATTAGAAAAAGTCATCTAATTTTCTCCTTATTCATAACTCCCCTTACCTTTAAGAGAGGGAACAAACATTTATTAAGTGCCTACTATTTGCCAGGCAAAACAATTCTGGGAGGTAATACTATTTTATATATATATTATACACACATATATGTAATATACAATAATACCAACACTATTATTCTCATTTTTCAGTTGAGGAAATTGAGGCAAACAGAGGTTAACTGACTTGCCCAGGGTCACACAGTAAGTGTCTGAGACTGCATTTGAATTCAGATCTTCTTAACTCTAGGTCCAGCACTCTGTGCACTCTGGTGCCACCTGGAGTTTATGAGGTATAAAGAAAAGAATACTGGGTTTAGAGTTATTGGGTTTAGGGTTTAAATCTCTGCTCTGCCACTTAGTGTATGACCTTGGACGAGTCACTTAGGCAAGATTCCCTAGGGCTTAGTATCTTTGATGATAAAATCAGAGAATTGGGCTATATTCATGATTCTTGAGTATATAGATCCCTTATTAGCATAAAAAATGTCATGGAGAGATCCCTCCACCCCCTATGTTAAAAATTGTGTTTCATTGGCCAAGAAAATAAATGATGATAATCAGCTCATTGAATGCAAAAATGCTTTTAAATAAATTTGTTTTATTAATCATGATGACATCCACAGGTATTTGAAAAAAATGACAAAACATATATATGAGGCATTATTTATATAGCCTATAGAACAGTGGTTTATTTATTTATCATGAGTAAAGCTTTATGTTTTGTTGAAGCTAAATAAAGATCAGGTTAACAATGCCTATAGATTCAAGGACCCCTTGGAATAATTGGTCAGTCCCCTGAGGTCCTCAAAAGTAAGTGACCTTGAAAGGCTGCTATAGCTGTAATTCTTATAATCCAATTACCCATCTTATAAGAAAGCCAGCAAGGTTATACAGTGCATGGAGAACTGGACTTGGAACCAACCAGACTCATTTTCATAAATTCAAATCCAGCCTCAGGCACTTATTAGCTGTGTGACCCTGGGCAAGTCACTTAATCCTGTTTGCCTCAGTTTCTCATCTGTAAAATGAACTAGAGAAGGAAATGGAAAACTACTCCATTATCTTTGCCAGAATCAGACACAACTGAAATGACTGAATAGAAACCACAAAATATTCCACCATCTATACAATTCAGGTCTTCATATTTCTAAACTACTTTTCACATTGCCTTATGTGGACAAATACTTGATTTGTATATGTTCTTTCCAAATATTACCTATATGGAAATTGAAACCTATATGGAAATTACCTATATTGTAAATAAAACCAATTTACAAGTAGGGTTACTTAACACTGGGTTTGAAGTAAAAAAAAAAAGACCCTGTTTTCAAATCCTGCCTCTGATGTTCAGTAGCCTGGGCAAATTGCTTAACTTCTCTATGCTTCAGACAACTCCCTAGGACTTCTTCATTAGGTCATGGTATCATTAAGTTAGAACTATAGGGACCTCAGAGTCTAGTCCAATCCCCTTATTTTACACATGAACAAACAGGCTTAGAAAGGTTAAAGGACTTGTCCGAGGACACATAGGTACTGAATAACTGAGCCAGGCTTTGCACCCAGGTCTTTGACCCCTGAAACCAATGCATGTCCCATCACGGACAGATTTTTCACACTGAGACTTCACTCTTCTGATGAAATTACAGACAATACATGCTTCAGAAATAACTGTGTTCAATGATCCTCTGACTTTTGATGTCAAGGAAGGCATAAAACAAGATGTCAAAGGTGCTCACATTTGTTTTATGAGAGGTGAAATCCTGCAGGGAGTTAGAGGGAAGGCAGACTACCTAAAATTGTGCAATTCTCTGTGAGTTGATACATATGGCACTGAACTGATTTTTATCAAACCTCAGAATACTACAGGGTAATAGGTTGGACTAAGAATTCATCCAAGAAAAATTAAATGCATGACAAATGTAACTAGGTAGGCTACGTATGGGCTCAGGTGGCTCATCAGTCCAGCTCTGTGGCATAAGCACTACAGATGGACAAAAGGACAGGCTCAAAATTGGCTAGGAAAAAAGAGCTGGCTGAATTGCTTTTGGGAAATTTTAAGGTGCTTTTAGCAGTCCCAGACTGTTTCCCCAATACAAAAGTCTATCTTTTTTAATGCCAATATTCTGGTTATGCCATATGGCTGTCAATCATGGAACACCCCAATATCAGAAGTGTAAAGACTATGGATGACCCAAAGGGAGAACTATGTGATGCACATAAGTGTGAGGCAATAAAACAACTTGACTAGTATGGCCCCAAACCCCCATTTTCAGCCTCTTGCTGGAAGGGTACTATTGGAATTAACTTCCTACTTCCCTATTCTTCATTCCTACTTTCATACTCTGCATTACAACTCTCTTATTTGATAATTTAGAAAATCCTTCATTTTACTTATTCTATAGATAACAGGGCAATCTTGCATTGGTATCATACTGACTGCAAGAAATCATATATAAGGTCAAACCCAGAGCATCCTGAGACATGTGATGGGAGGGAGTATGGTTACTAGCCCTCCTTGCCCCTCCCCATGTGTTGCCCCCTGTGGGCCCACTGAGATGGAATCTGCTAGTAACAGTTTTCCTCCTTCCCTTGTGCGTGGCAACGAAGTTTGTTAAAGCTGTCTATGTGAGACAATACTTTTTATCTGAACTCACCTATGTTACAATAAGGATATTTTCTATGATGTCCTGTGCAGAAGAACTAGGGGCAGCTAGGGGGTGCAGTGGATAGAGCACCAGTGCAGGAGTCAGGAGGACCTGAGTTCAAATCTCACCTCAGATACTTGACACTCACTAGCTGTGTGACCTTGGGCAAGTCACTTAACCCCACTTGCCTCATCCTGGGTCATCTCCAGTCATCCTGGTGAATATCTGGTCACTGGATTCAAATGGCCCCGGAGAAGATGTGAGGCTGGTGACCTGCACAGCCCTCCCTCACTCCAAACAAAGTCAAGTGCAAGTCATGTACAGAAGAACTATCATAAAAGATTGGACAGAGGGACCAGGAGTATGATTTCAGTGGAAAAATCAATGGGGAACTCCCCGGTGAAGTAACTCCCTTTAATAACTCAGGCCAGAAACTTCCCTGCAACGCAGAGCCTTAGAAATGTAGTCCTATTTCCCCAGGTGGAGCTAGAGAATTGGCCTAGACTTCTGAGAGGGTCACACAGCTCATATGTATGAGGCAGGACTTGAACTGAGGCAGCTAGGTGGTACAGTGGATAGAATGCTGAATCTGGAATAAGGTCAAATGGAATTCTAATCCAGCCTAAGACTGTGGTCCTGGGCAAGTCATTTAACTTTCACTTGCCTCATTTTCCTCATCTGTAAAATGAGGTTAATAATAGCCCTTACTCTCCAGGGTTATTGTGAGGATCAAATATTTATAAAGTGCCACCATCATCGTCTTACTGCTCTGAGTCCAGTTTGCTATCCATCATGCAATGCTGCAGCTCAGTATAAGAGGTATCACCCAGGAAATGTATGAGACTAGGAGGTGGGTTGGTCACATAGCGAGAGTAAAGGATGGCACGTGGACATCTAGGGATGCAGTTGTATCCACAGAAAGTTCATAAGCCTAGAAACCCCTATTATATTGGGCATATTCTTAATAGGATATTTATGGGAAAACAGCGAGGAGAACCAGATATAGGAAGGCTTTAATTGTTACCCCTGGAGCAGGGTGCAATGATGAGATAAATCTATTGAATAAATGAAGGATAAGTAAATACGTGGCCACTGCCATGGGTTTTAGGGAGTCTCTGTCCCATGTTCCATTTGTAATCAGCTAAAAAGTGTTTATGGGGCTTTTCCTATGTAGGATCTTTCCCCACTTTAAGCTGCATCTCAGTTGTTTAAAAAGTACTCTTTCTCTTTGTGATGCCTTATCCAGACAATATACTGAATGTCGGAGCTTCCACAGTTGGGGACCACAGGCTCCCATCCAGTCCAGCTCCTTTATTTTAGAGATGAGAAAACTGACATGTAGAGAGGCTAAGTAACACGTGTAAGGGAGAACAATTAGGAAGGGGCAGAGCTGGGTTTTGAAACAAGTCCTAGTTCTGCAAGACATGCAGTCTTCTATCCTGTGACACTAACCTCCTTGCTGTCCTAGGATTCGAATAAGACTCCATGTCTCAGCTCTGGGCATTTTTTCTGGCTGTCTCCTATGGCATGCTCTCCCTCCTCAACTCTGCGTATGGATTTCCTTTAAATCCAGACTAAAATTCTATCTTCTATGGGAAGGCTTTCCCAAACCCTTTGATTCTAATGCCTTCCTCCTGTTCATCATTTCCTTTTTATCCTGTAAATACTTTGCTTTGTATATATTTGTTTACCTGTTGTCTCGCCCTTCCCAGATTACAATCCTGGAGGGCAGGGACTGTCTTTAGACTCTTTTTTTTTAAACCCTAGCACCTGGCACACTGCCTCACATATAGTAGGTACTTAATAAATATTTAGTGACACCATTCTGCCTTCCCAAAGCTATCATGAGGCTCTTATAATTCTGGATCCATTTCTTATAGCTTGGGGTGAGGCTTCTCATTCTTGTCGACGCCAACACCAAACTTTAACAATTGTATAGCATTATACAGTTCACAAGAACTTTTACATCTAATACCATATCTAAGAGTACTATGAAGTAGTCAGGGACAGTATTACTGTTCCCATTTTACAGACGAAGAATCTGAGAATTGTGAAATTAGGTCACTTGCTCAAGATCACAAAGTTACTTAGTAGATGAACCTGGATTCCAACCCAGGTCTTCCGACTTTAAGTCATTCATTCAATAAATTTACATTAACTTTCTCCTGAGAAAGACACAAAGTTTAAATCAGGCATAGTCCCTGCTCTCAAAGACCTTACAGTCTCTCTAGGCTCTACTGAATACTTTACCACCAGGTAGTGCCGTGGATAGGGTGCCTGGTGTGGAATCAGGTAAATGAGTTTTCCTGACTCCTTATACACATAGTAGCTGTATGACCCTGGGCAAGTCATTTAACCTATTTGCCTCAGTTTCCCCATCAAATGAGCTAGAGAAGGAAATATCAAACAACTCTTTGCCAAGAAAACACCAAAAAGGGTCACAAAGAGTTGGACATAACTGAACAACAAGGATTGTAGAATTAGAGCTGGGAAGGATCTTAGAAGTCATAAAGCCCTCCCCTCCTTAACCCTCATTTTATAGATAAGAGAACTGAGGCCTATAGAGGTTTAAAGACTTTCCAAAGATCATGCAGGCAGTGACAAAGGCCAGGTATGAATCTAAGTCTTCCGATTCCAAAGCCAGTAGTCTTTCCATGTCCCATATTGCCTTTCTTGGACCATAGCTTCCCACCAAAAGACAAAAGACGTCTTGAGGGGTTGGGAGAGGAGGGGATGAGAATTCCTTCTTCAAACATTACATGTCAGAAAAAATACTGAAATTTGTACTGATAAGTCTCACATCTACAACAACATGTCGGAGAATGCTGAAAAAGTGATTAAGAAACTAATAAAGAAGAGAAGGTAAATCATGGCCCTTGAATCTTAGCCATCATCATAGGTCCCTCTGAGTATAAGGCTACCAGATGTCTTGATCTGGACACAGAAATTCTTGCAACATGCCTGAATTCTTCTTATGAATGAAACATCAAAGGCCACATTGCCAAGGAGTGCATCAGACTGTAACCCTAGCAAAAGTACCTCTTAGAGCAGAAATCGCCAACATATATCTTCATTCATCATTCATGAAAACATTGGAAGCACCGCTGAAGGAAGTCTATTCTGCATCAGTGGTGAGGCAGACACGCTCCCTGTGGCAGACAAACCTGAAGGCGTTTACCTAATAATTCAGAACATCAAAGGGGTGAATGGAACCGTCTGGCTTACCAACTGTAACCCAGGACTTCATTCCAAAACACACAGTATAGCTTTATCCCTTAGAAATTAGGAAAGCCAACGATAGAAAATATTTTTTCTCAACCTGAGAGAAATTTATATGGAATAAAGGCAAACAGATTCATAGGATCATAGGATGTAGAATGAGAAAGGGCCCAGGAGATCATTCTGTCTATTCTACTTATTAGGGTAATTAGGTGGTACAGTGGATAGAGGGCCAAGCCTAGAGTCAAGAAGACTCATCTTCCTGAATTCAAATACAGACTCAGAAACTTACTAGCTGTGTGACCCTGGGCAAGTCACTTAACCCTGTTTGCTTCAGGGTTTCATCCATAAAATGAGCTGGAGAAGAAAATGGCAAAGCGCTCCACTATCTTTTCGAAGAAAACCCCAAATGGGTCATGAAGAATTGGACAGGACTGAGCAATAACCATTAATCAGAGAGATTCTCAGTGACTTATCCAAGGTACACAGGGAAGTGGCAAAGTTCAGGTTCAAATGCAGGTCTTGTAATTCCAAATCCAACACTCTTAGCAATTTCCTTTTCAATCTTGTCTCAAAGCACAGGTTAGCCAGAGTAGACTGCTGCCTATGTGTCAACCAACCATCATTTTTTAAGCACCAGGAAGAGAGATAGAAACAAACCAAAGAAAAAGGTCTCTGCCCTCCAGGAGTTTCTGTTCTGATAGGGGAGGACAACAGGTAAAAGGAAGCTGAAGCGGGATAGGGAACGAAGGCGCCTGGAGGATGGAGAAGTCAAGTTTGCAGCCTAGTGAAAAATAAAGAGATGACTGGCCTGAATGCCCTCCAGTGAAAGAGAAGGGTCAGAGGGACTGAGGGTACTTGCAGTTGTGAATTCCAGGGCTGAAGTACTCAGTGTGAGTATAAGCTGAAATGGCTCCCCTTCTACCACTGACAGTTCTTAACTTTCATACTGTATGGGTTAATTAGTGTCCACTTTGATATGCAAATATCTCCAGAAAGTTAAGGTGGCTATGAGACATTCATCCTTAAGTACAACTTAGTTTTGGCTCTTTTCTTGTTTTTTACATTTAGCCTAGAATACAAAAATTCTGCTAGGAGAGGGAGGTGGTAACAGGAGAATTTTGGGACCCTGAAGAGAAGTCATACCTGGAAGCCAAAGTTCAGCACGAGGCCACTGAACCCCCAGAGTTAGAAACAGGAAAGGAAATAGAAAAAGAAATAAGAAGTTATCAATGACATTTTTTCTTCTTTTCATTATTTTTCCCTTACTATCCTGATAGGTAATTCTCAATGACCACAGGTGCAGAATTCACCAACATATGCATTGGTAGAGGGATTTTACTTACCAAGGGTTCCCTACTAAGATGGACTCATAGTTCCAGATAGCCAATAACATTCTGAGAGTTTCGACCCATATTACTGACATCTAGTGCCAGACTGAACATCTATCAAGTATCTTTTGGGTATTTCAAAAAAAGTAACCGAACTTTTTATCTTCTGTGTTAGAGTGCATCTTCTTGCAGCCAACACTTAGGGAGGCACCATGAGTAGCCTTTAAAAATTCATGTTCCATCTTCCCACTGCAAAGCACTCCAATTTTAAAGAGCAAGTCTTTCAGCAAGTAAGGAGCATATGGAATGTATTTAAGTAATCTTATTCACACTTCAAGAAAATTGTTAAATTATATGGAGAGGCTGTTATTAGTGCTGGAAAGGGAAGGGCCAGGTTTCCATGGCAGAGTGCCTTACTTTGTCAACCTTCTGAGAGCAAATGAACCATGGATCTTAGGATCTGAAAGGGGACCTTTGAGATCATGTAATTTAGTTGTCCCTTGATATTTTGGTCTCTGGTACCTCTTGGCTTTTTTCATTAGGCCTGCCTGTACTCCTTTTTCAGCATGAAGAAAATTCCAGAGTTTTCCATGCATATAAGAAATTAAATGAATTAATTTTTTTCTTCTCCAAGGGTATACCCCCAATTTTATAAGTTTATTGGGATTGCAAAGCAATTTGGAGTTTCTGGAATAATTCAATAAGATAGTAGGGTTATTTATCCTGTATTCCTTTCTCCCCCTTGACAAGTTTTTCATATTCTCTGGTCGTCCATATGCGCTAGATTGGGAAGCAATGACCTGGTTCAAATCCCTCATTGTTCAGGTGAGGAAACAGAACCACAGACTTTGAGAGTTGTCCAAAAGCCACAGAGCGAGTCAGTGGCCATGCCAGAACAAGAGAGTTGCTCAATGTTCTTTTTTAATTTACCACACAAAAACCTGTGTCCTGTTTAATACCTATAAATTCATGGAAGATACAAAGAGACAGAGACAGAAGACCACTGTATTGCTCTATAAACATTGCTTGAGCTGAGCAGGAGAAGAGTTGAAGGTTCAGGGAAGAGTCATCAATGACAGGAAGATAATTAAAACAACACCACTAATGATAGGGATCTATATGGTACTTCAGGCTTTGTAAAGTGCTCCAAATCCACTGTCTCTTTAAGCTTCCCCACACCTTGCTTCCAGCTCTAAATCTGAGATATGATGACTTGAGTTGACCAGGTTTTATTTTTTGATGGAGCCCACACTGTGATCACACTATCTCTTCTTTTCCCCTTTTCAATCTTCACTCTTGCTGGTTCCCAAGCCTAAGATAGAGAAAGATTTAAGCCAAACACAACCTTTTCCCTTAAACCTAAGCTGATGCTGGTCAAACTCATTTGGAATACTGGGTTTCTTGCGAGAGAAGGAACGAAAACCATGATGGAGATGTCTACTCTAACAATGAAGCGAAAGGATTTTGGAAGTTAGAACAACTAAAGAAATTTAATCAGCCGGGGAGAAGAGACCCTCTTTCCCTCTCCTCCTTAGTCAATTGCTCCAACTCCACACAGATTACATAGGATTGTAGATTTAGCGTTGGAAGAGACCTTAGAGGCCATAGAATCGCTCATTTGACATACGAAGAAAGCGAGATCGAGCGAGATTAGGTGACTTACCTACAACTAGCCATACAGCTGTTAAGTCATGCAACCAGTAAGTGTCAGAAGAAGAATTTTAGAATTTGTGCTCAGGTCTTTGTGATTCCAAGCCCAGCATTCTAACCAAAATAATTATTTGTAGCAGCAGTGAAGTGACCAGAAGTCAAAACTGTTGTTAATGTGAAACAGTGGGCTTCATGTAACCTACTCTTCTACCCTCCCTCCATCACACAGAAAGACGGTCATACCTTTGATCTTGTAACCACCCACAATGCTCTACTTCCATGTTCATGAATTTTCAAATTTCCTTATCTGATCACAATCAGTTGTAATTCTATCTCTGCTTTGTAACTCCATACCCAGATCTTCCAGTATCCACACCATAACTTCCAGACCCTCAGCCCTTTATATGAGGTTATCACCCCAAGTCATCACTCACAGTCTTCTTTCTTTTTCATCTGGACCTCTTGAGGTAAAAAAGTTCACTCTTGTAGTTTTCTTCTCTTGAGTCCTTAGCCCCCTTTTCTACGATGTTGATCTTGCCCTGCCAAACCTCAGCCTTGGATCTTGGATCACTCCACCTCCCCCACTCCCTACACACATGCTGCTGGATGAAACTGGAGGGAATCGTGAAACTGTGCTGAGTGCACTATAAAGTATATATTACATAATCTCAACTGTCCCTCATTACTGCAAGGCAATCCCTTTACATTTTCCTAATTAACTCATTATCCCTCTACTCACAGGCTTTTCCAAATCCTCTCATTGCTCTTTGGACCTCCTATGGCTCCTCTTTTCCCCCTCCTCTCACTTGAGAATATTGTCTCATATTTTATTGAAAAAATTGAGGCTGCTCACCAAGAGTTCTCTCTTCTCCCTCTTTATCTTACATCACCTAGGATTCTTCTGCCTTTGTCTCCTCCTTGGGACACAAATCTCTCCTTATAGACAAGGGATCCCATTTTATCCAATCTCCTCTAGCAATTTGTCTGCTCTATCACCCCCACTCTTAGACTTATTTTCAGTTTCTCTCTACTGGTGGCTTCCTACTGCCTACGAATACACCCTCATCTCACTATCATAAAACAACCCTCGCTTGATCCTTTCATTTCCCCACCAACTATTGCCCTCTGTCTTCCCTCCTTTTTGTGCCTGAAAACCTTGAGGAGGTCATCTACAATATATGCCTCTATTTTCCTTTCCTCATTCCAAACTCTGCGCAGATTGGCCTCTGAGCCAAAAATGCTTTCTCCAAAGTTACTAATAATCTCTTAATTGCCAAATCTAATGGCCTTTTCTCAGTCCACATCTTTCTTGAACTCTGCTGCTTTCTATGTTGTTGACCATCTTGTAAACCTTGATCCTCTCTCTTCTCGGGCGTTTTTGTGACGCTACTCTCTCCTGTTTCTTTTTCCATTTGACTGCTTCTTCTCAGCCTTCTTTGCTGGATCTTCCTTTAAGTCATACCTACAAACCACAAGGCTCTATCATGGTGCCTTTTCTTTCCTCCCTCTCTATTTCATTTAGTCATCTCGTCAGCCCCCATAGATTTAGTGGTCATCTCTGTGCTGATGATTCTCGAATCTATTTATCCATCCCTAACTTCCGTCCTGATTTTCAGTTTTGTATTTCCAGCTACCTATTGGAAACCTCAAAATGGATGTGCAGTAGGCCCTTAAACTCAGCATGTCTAAAATTGAACTCATTACCTTTCTTCCCATACTATTCCCTTTCCTAACTTCCCTCTTACTGTTAAGGGTACTACCACTCTTCTAGTCCCTCAGATTCATGACATAGGTGTCATCCTTGACCTCCTATATCGAATCTGTCCCAAGACCAGTTGATTTTACCTTTGTAATTTTTTACATGCTCCTCCTCCTCTTCTCTGATGTTGCCACAACTTTGGCGTGGGCCTTTATCACCTTGTAGTTGGGCTATATTATTAGCCTGCTGATGGGTCTGCCTGCAATAAGTCCCTTGCTGTTTTATCCACTCCATCCTCCCTCCACTCAGTGGCCAAAGTGATTTTTTATAGCACAGGTCCAAGCATGTTATTGTACTCAATAAATTCTAGTGACTCCCTATCATTGAGAGAAACAAGCAAAAAATTCTCTGGTGCTCAAAAATCTTCATAACCCCCTTCCCTCCTCCACCTTTCTAGTCTTTTCACACCTTATACCCTACAACATATTCACTCTTTGACTCAGTGACACTGGTATCCCTCTTGTTTTTGGATCCCCCTTGATTCTAGTACCTTCTCTTTGTTGGTTATTTTCAATCTATCCTAGGTCACATATAGCTGTTTACATGTTTTCTCCTACACTACTCTCTGAAGTTCTTGAGAGCAAGAATTATCTTATGTCTTTCTCCATATCTCCAGTGCTTAGCACATTTCCTCACACATAGTAGGTGCTTAACAGATGTTTATTTTCCATTTGTTGATTGACCTACTAGCTTCTCTTTTCCCATGTTTTCTATTTTTTTTTTTTTAGATTTTACAACCCTAATGTAGAGGGTAGTCAGTGAACATTAAGGGTTATAGGACTATAGGATTTAGATGTGGAGAAATCTTAGAGATCATGCAATCCATCCCTCCCTCCCCCTTTTTTGGAGATCAAAAAACTTACATATGTAGTAAATGGCAGTACTGGGATTTGAACCCGGCCCTCTGACTTCAATCCTGGTTTGTAAAAATATAGCAATTAGGAATGGTGGATTGTTAAGAAAATACATTCAAGGTTGCCACCATTCAGGATTTTAGGAGCTTCCTAGAATTATAAGAAACAGTGGCATAAATTTAAATTTCAGGGACTGAAACCTGATTATTCCAAAGTCTCCTTTCTATCACCATCCCTAACTGCATTTTCAGGATCTCAGAATTTCTGAGTTGCAAGCGACCTTAGAGATCATGTGGCCCAATCCAAACCTGAAAGTGACCATCTAGCCTCTGCTTGAAGACCTCCAATGACAAAGTACCCATTATGTCCAAGGCAATTCATTCCACTTTTGGAGAGCTCTTACTGTTTGAATGTTTTTCCCTTATATCAGATGAAAATATGTCTCCCTGCAACTTCTGATTTTTTATTGTTCCTCATTCTTCCATCCATCCAGGGACCAAACTGAACAAGTCAGATTTCCTATTTCACATGGCAGGACTTCAAATAATTTTAAGACACATTCGTGTCCACTCGACCCTGCTCCCACCATCCAATCTTCTTTCCTTCTAGGCTAAATGTCCACAGTTTTTACAACCAGTTCTCATATGGCATGACATAGAGGCATATATTTTGGTCGTTCTGTGGGATTCTACCTATTCTTTCTCTACATCAAGTGAAATCTGGTTGCCTTCCTCTAGATGTTTTCCAGATTACCGTTATCTTTCCTAAAATGTGATCCCCTAAAATGAATACAGTAACACATATGTGGTCTGACCAGCACAGAAAACAGCTGGAATTTTCACCTTTCCTCCTCCCAGTCCTATACACTACATTTCCCTTAATGCAGCCTTAAGACTATAATGGCTTTCTCAGCTATGACATCATCCTGTTCACTCATATTGATCTCATAGTCTCCTAAAACCCTCAGACACTTTTCGGACAAACTCATCTCTAGCCACATGCTTCCCCCCACCCATTAACTTGTGAAATTGATCTTTTAACACAAATTTAACCCTTTACATTTATTTGTGCTAAATTTCCGATTAGACGTCTGTCCTGCCTTTAGGAGAACTGGTGATTAAATATTTACCAGCACATTGTTGGTAGATCTACATTTTGGGATCTTTGATTATTGTCATTTGTCAAGGAAACAGAGCAAGAAGAAAAGAAAGAAGAGGACGTCTAACTCACCCGCATGAGTGAGATTGTGCCTTTCACTTTTTCTCCTGTAGATGAGAACCATCCAGTTTTTCAGTCAATAATAATTTATTAGGCTCCCCCTATGTGCCAAGCACTGTGCTACAAAGAAAGGCAGAAACAAGTGCTCATTTCAAGGAGTTTGCATTCAAATGGAAACTTTCTCAGAGTTCACATCTCCTCCAGATGGTCATGAGTTCATAGTGGGTGGCGTGGTAAAGCAAAGGAAAAAGGGGCCCAAATTTATTAGAATTTTTAATTTAGCTTGAATTTTTGATTTAACACAATTGTCCTGAGTTAATCCTTAGAATCTAGAGCATGCTATACTTATAATAAATAGTTTAAAGTCCAGGGATGGGGAACCTGTGGCCTCAAGGGCACATATGGCCTTTTTTAAGGTCCTTGGGTGTGGCCTTTTCACTGAGTCCAAGTTTTACAGAACAAATCCTATTTTTAAAGGGATTTGTTTTGTGAAGTTTGGATTCAATCAAAGGGCTGCACTTTTGTTCAGTACATTATAGATTGGTGTGTCTATCATTAATGATGGAGGCCAACAGGCAATTACTGGGGAGGTTCTAATGCGTCTGGCAAGGAAAGAAAATCTGGGGTGGAGGAACCTTTGTTATTCTGGTTAATATGGTCTGAGAATCAGAGGTTACAAGTCTAACACTTGATCTATCACTCACCTTTTTCTTACTGTTATTGCCAAACCTGCGTGAAGAAACTTGTCTTTATTCCATTAACTCAGTTCTGATGCCAGGGCGCTCAGCCCAAAGCTCTGAATTCTTTATCAGATAAAGGATACATTAGCATTTGCTTAGTTGAAAATAATTTCTTGAAAGTCTTTTAAAATAACCTGCATGTTTAGGGAATAAGCTGTTCTGACCCAATCCCTGAAGCAGTGTGTGTGCATGAATATATATTTGTGTGTGTATATATATATATGTGTGTGTATTATATATATATATACATATATAATATATATATGTATACACACATATGATTTTGGATACCTCTTTTGCATTTCACGATCTACTAATTTTCCTAACTTTGATGCGTGCAGCAGGAACTTTGGCCACATTTCTATTATAATCCACATAAGCTCGGAAGAGCCTTAAGCCAACTCCTACTCTCACAGATGAGTCTCAGTATGTGGGAAAATATTACAGGCATGCCTCATTTTATTGCTATCCATTTTATTGCACTTCACAGATAGCATGTTTATTTTGTTTTGTTTTTTTACAAATTGAAGGCTTGTGGCAACACTGCATTGACCGAGTCTATGTGTGCCATTTTTCTGACAATATGTGCTCACATTGTGTCTCTGTGTTACACTTTGGTAATTCTCACAATATTTCAGACCTTTTCTCTATTATATGTGTTATGGTGATCTGTAATTAGTGATCTTTGATGTTACTGTTGTAATTATTTTGGGGCACCATGAACCACATTTAAACTTAGTCAATAAATGTGTGTGTTCTGACAGCTCTACCAACCATCAGTTCCCTAGCCAAGCTCTCTCCCTTTCTCCCTCTCTCTCTCTCTCTCTCTCTCTCTCTCTCTCTCTCTCTCTCTCTCTCTCTCTCCCTTTCTCTTTCTCTCTCTCTCTCTCCCACCCCCCAGGCCTCCCTCTCCCTACTCTCTGAGACACAACAACATTGAAATTAGGCCAATTAATAACCCTACAATGACATCTAAATATTCAAGTGAAAGGAAAAGCTAATATGGGGAAAGCTTCATTTTCGTCTTTTTAAGAAATTGCCACAGTCACCCCAACCATCAGTACCTATCAACCTGATCAGTCAGCAGTTATCAATAATGAGGCAAGACTCTTTACCAGCAAAAAGATTATGATTTGCTGAAGGCTCAGATGATGGTTAGCATTTTTTAAACAATAAAGTACTTTTAAATTGAAGTTTTACAATTTTTTGGACATAATACTCTCACACACTTAATAGACTGCAGTATACATTAACTTTTACATAATAGTATAAACAAAGCAAAAAAAAAATCATGTGACTCATTTTATTGTAATATTTGCTTTATTGCAGCAGTCTGGAATTGAACCTGTAATTTCTCTGAGGTATGTCTGTATATCTCCCCCTCAGGATTCTGAGGCATTGCAGTGTTTCTCTAATGCCATTGACCTGGGGCCCCCATCAGTGTGCTTCTCATTGATTATCAGTTGAGAACCACTTTAGTTAGCCAGCCTTAAGTAGCTTTGAGAAAGGGATACTTACTAAGATGGTACAGTAAGAAAGTTGTTACAAAATATTCCCACAAAAGTCTGTGAAATATTCTCTCACAAGTATATCCAGAGTCTAAGGTATAGGAGACTCAAGAGAGAGTACACGTAGCAAAGAAGTAACTCATAACTCGTGGGTCCCATTTATGGGAAACTGAAGAAGTTCTCCTTAACTTAAACCATTATAGTTTCTTTTCTGGGCTTTTTTATGGAGCTCTGAATCTATTTCCTGTCTGTCCTTGCCTCATAATGCAGACATGCCACCAGCTTATCCAGGGAAACGACTAGGACATGGAAAGGAAGATGGGAAGAAGTATTCTCCTAACCTTTCAACCTTTCAAGGTCCTCTTCTGGTCAAAAAGGAGAGAAAAACTAGAGCTAAGGCCTCTCCTCTCCTCTGAATGGTTCTTTCTCAGGGGAGTTAGCTATGATACCATGCTTTCTTGAATTTCTGGAATGGCTTCCTTTTGAACTCACTTGATGATTTATAGATGTCCCCTGTGGCATAACGATAATCACAGGTCCGGTTCATCATTTATATATAGTACTTGTCCAAGCTATGACTGTGTGTTATGATATTCACAAGGTCATTTTTTTAATTCACTTTCTTTTCCCCCACAATAGTTAAACCAGTCTTTCATATAACTATAGTTTTGTAGCATTTTTTTGGTTCAATGAAATTAGTTCATTTTCATTTGAAAAAAGAGCATTTGGAGAATTTCACCATCAGTGAAAACCTTATTTTATTTGAACCTTATATCTTCCATGACAAAGATTCATCTTTGATTAACAACTCTCTCTGCTTAACTCCTTGTTTCCTGTGACTTTTCATTGGCTTGTATGAATAAAGTGATTTCTATAATCACTATCATGTGAGTCTTAAAGGATTTTTTAAAATAGGATAGCTATTTCCTCCACTACAAAAAAAGTTTAAAACACAAAAGACTGCTAAGTGCACGTTGAAACACACTTAAAATATGTAACAGTAACCCATTATTTATAATATACTCTCCTGGGAGGCTAATACTTAAAACATGGAACCTTTTATGGGACTTCGGAATAGGTATTTCAGTTGCATTTCAGAGCCCTACCATCTGAGCAACTCATTCAAGGTCCATATATTTTGGCCAAACAGTTATGAATGGCTCATTCTACTATCAGTGGTCAGCCATCTTCATTCCTGAGAAGAATAATCGTTGTAGGAGGTACCTAGACCTATTAATGGCTCCCAACAGCATGAGCTCATGCTGTAGCTATAAAAGTTGGAAACATCCATCTCGTGATAATTACAAGCCTACTGTTTGGCAATCTCTGCTCAGGAAAGGAGACAAAAAGCAAAGGAGACAACTGGCAACTGGAGAGCAAGTCACAAGCAAGCCCATGGAGAACTGATACATGCATTTGAGTACCATATCTGCAACTAGAAAGGGGTTAGAGGAGCGAATTTCCCTCCACCTAATTGAAGTAAGTTCAAGGGAGAGTGGGCAGTCCCAGCACACTTGATAGACGAAAAACATCTTACCAGATTTTGATGGATATATGTGAAAGATATTTTGTGTGAGGAAAACCTTTATGACTCTGTTTCCCCTTTGCCAACTGGGAAATAGAAGTATGAAGTAAGACTGAGACAAGAGGTGAACAAGGTTAACTACTTGCTGAATGCATTTCATTCAGAGACAGAGAAAGGTTACAGTTGGTGTGAGAGAAAGCCAAAAGCTTGCTCTAGATTTGGCTTAGGAAATCATCTGAATATAATGTTCAATCAGAGAAAGTGTTTAAGGCATAGAGAACAAGGGCACAGCAGTGGATGCTAGAAAAAGATTATTACTGTGTGCAGAGTTTGGGATGAAAAGGGCCCCGAATGAAAGGGCAAAGCCAAGAACTGAGCTAGTAACATCTAGTCAAATGAATGCAGGGAGGTTCCCTGCCACTATAAGAAAAAAGAGAAGGCAGCAAGTGGGGTTTCTGAAAGAGATAAGAGAAGGTTTTGGGGGGTAATGAAGAAGGAAATAAATAAATCAGTTAGTGATGAACAAGTGATACAGCCAGAAAATAAAACATTCTTATGGAGGGAATGAAACAGAGAACACATATGAGAAGAGATAACTTTGAAACTTATGAGAGGTGAAAGGGAGGAGGGAAAGGAATGTGCTTCTGGAGTCATTAATGAGAAAAGGACAAAAGGAATTTCAATTTGATAAATATTTTTAGGTGTTTATCATTTGTAGTAATTGGGGGCAGGTAGGTGGTGAAGTAGATAGAGTGTTGGGCCTGGAGTCAAGAAGACCTGAGTTCAAATCCAGCCTCAGATACTTACAAGCTGTGTGACCCTGGGCAATTCACTTAGCCCTATTTGCCTCAGTTTCCTCATCTCCAACTGGAGAAGGAAGTGGCAAACCACTCTAGTATCTGCCAAGAAAATTCAAATAGCATCATGAAAAATCAGATATGACTAAAACAACTGAACAACACTGTATAATAATTATGTATAATGGAGGCAGCTAAGTGGGTCAGTGGACAGAGCATTGGGTTTGGGATCAAGAAAAAAGACCTGAGTTCAAATTTGGCCTCAGACACTTACTAGTTGTGTGATCTTGGTCAAGTCACTTAACCCTGTTTGCCTCAATTCCTCATCTGTCAAATGAGCCGGAGAAGGGAATGACAAACTGCTCCAGTATTTTTGCTAAGAAAACCCTAAATAGGGTTATGAAGAGTCAGACACAACGACAACTTTTGAGCACTTGAGCATTTTTTAAGTACCTGGGAAGAAGGTCAGTAAAAAGGGAAAGATTGAAGGGAGAGAAAGGGGATGGTTGCTTGTTTAGCAACTAGAATTTTATATACACAAATATCATTTGAGCCTTATAACAACAATGTGAGGTAGAGAGTACAAACATTGCCATTCTCGTTTTACTTCTGAGGACACTGAGACTCAAAAACATTAAGTAACTTACCTAAGGTCACACACTGAGTAAATGACAGAACTTGAAATGTAGGTCTGTTTTTTTTGAGGCAGTCAGGGTCAAATGAATTACTCAAGGTCATACAATTAGTAAGTGTCTGAGGCTGGTTTTGAACTCCAGATTCAGTCCTCCATCTACTGCTGTCCCACCCCAACCCCCTTTGAGGCAATCAGGGTTAAGTGACTTGCCCAGGGAAATCCAGTTCTTTCTGATGTTAAATCCAGATTTTTTTTGTTATTGCTTTTTTTTTTTTTTTTACCATACTGCTTGCCAAAATAATTAGAAAAAGAAATATTTGGGTATGGAAGTGGTGGTGAGAATAACAGAGCTTAAGGAAGGGGAATATGTAAAACTTGGGCGACTCTTGCTACGTACTTTTTTGTATAACTCAAATATCATAAGAACACGGAAGGCCAGAGATGTTGTCTACGGGCCTCTGGATGTACCAAGAAGAAAGTCAGTATAATTTTAGTGCAAGAAACAACGCTGAATATTTTTTATCAGAGATCTGTGATTTCATCATCATGGTACCTTGGATATCCTAACATTAGGAAAGTTAATCCACTCAGCTTTGGTATTTCCCTGGAGCTGCTGGGTCCGAGGGTGAATAAATCCATCCTCACCTCAAGCCCTCTATATGTAGCCAGCACCAGACCGTTCTTCATCCTGCCTGGCCATCTAACACACCAGGGGCGTGTTATTAGGTGCATCTTGCCCTGAAGGCAGCTTTCTACCTGTAACGAGTCTGCTCTGGCCAACTTTCCTAGAGCCAGGAAGGCTGCATTCCCATCCATCCCCAGAGTCCTAGGGGGACTCTAATAAGGGAGCTGGTATATGTTTCTTTTCTAACCCTATCATCTCAAGTTCCCATGGCTGTGTTCTCCCATTGTTAGGTGCCACTGAGCAGTGCTCCACTTCCATTTAACCAATGAACATCCAAAAGCTTTTATAAAGAGTAATTTGGAAGATATAGCAATAACAAAAGTACAGACATTCCCCACCACCATCACCCTAATCTCCTGAAACATTCTCCCTTATCACTTATTTGTTTCTTGGGAGAGTGAGTACCTCCAAGCTCAAACAGAAGTGTAATGATCACCAGATGAGCCCCTAAGGTCATTCTCAAAAAACACTTCTTGTTCCTCAAGTCACTGACAGTAAGCTGGCTATAAAACATGGACCCTGGGGTACAGGGATGCCCATCCTCCCTTTGCCTAAAGTAAAAAAAAAAACAGAAATTAATATAAGTAAAGAACCCAATCTTATATATAGTGGGCCAGACAATGGCATCAGTGGGAAGGGACCAAGACTTCTTCCATTGAAGTATTGCCTTTCAACAGATGTTGCCAGGGAAGGAATCCGAAAGAGCCACTAAATGCACAGCTGAAGAGAAAAGATGTAAAAAACTAGGTTCTAGTCATACTCAGTTGGACAAAGCTTCTCCTAAATGTATAGTTAGCAGAATGGAACCAAGCAGGATGTTCATGCATACTTCGATTATACATCCTTACAACTGTCCTTGGAGCAGGTTCCTTATCCTCTGCATTAGCATCGTACCAAGGCAATTCTGCGCATGCCAGACCTTGCACACTTCTCACTCAGAGAACATAGTTAAGCCAATACTATTATTGCTATTGGAAAGAGTGTGCCACTCTGTTGCCCTATTCCAATGACTGCCTAGATAGAATTTAGGTTCCTTGAAGGCAAGGACTGTTTAATGCTGATCGTTCTAGCTCAGCATCTAGCACAATGACACATAGCAGTTACTTAATAAATGCTTATTGATCGATTGACAAAAGCTTCTTTCCCTTGATCTCCCATTACTGGAGTATGTTGTATTCTACTAATGGAATACAAACCCCTTGAGGGTAGGACCTGTTATCACTTTTGCATTTGGATCCCCACATAGTTTGCTAGAAACAAGTGCTTGGTCAGGTATTCTGTCTTGTGTCATCACCTCTCTATAGCTTAATTAAGTGGTTTATTGAGTTGTTAAGATTAAAAAAAGCTATCATTTTATCGTTAACTCTCTGAAGACTGAACCCCTCTGAACTTAGATAGGCAAATCTTCCAATAACATGCATGTAGTCTGTACTAATAAGGCCCATACTCCAAACTGCTCCATTTTGATAGGACTTGGCCGAGGTCCCTGTCAAAAACATGGAGGAAGTTTTATTGCAAGTATAAACACTAGTTTGGGGGAC
This sequence comes from Bettongia penicillata ogilbyi, assembly GCA_023548195.1. NCBI lineage: Eukaryota > Metazoa > Chordata > Mammalia > Diprotodontia > Potoroidae > Bettongia > Bettongia penicillata. Next base: position 1,916,615 of record JAJHZJ010000488.1, on the reverse strand, counting down.
TTTTCATATTGATCAATAGAGGAAGAAAATGATATAGGTGCAGGATCTATGTTTAACACAGAATGTAGATGTTTGAAAGATATATGAAGTCTGAGTAGAAGGATGTATGATGATGGTTGTAGACTATGGATGAGTAAAGATCAGCTTTGCTGCTGTAGAAGCTTCTATCCCCCTGCGTCCAAAAGAATGTGGAAAGGAAAAATTATTGAAGGCTGTGGCTCACTTGAAGTCTTGATCATTGTTGGGTGGAGGTGACCTTTATTTCAAATCCTAGCAAGATCAAAGGGTCTGAGTATGACTCTTGTGATGACTTGTATGTCTCTCCTTCAAAGTTCAGAGAGGTTGGCTATCAGAGTTTTGGTCACTAGTTGATGTATTCTTTTTGTCTAAAGCAATTCATGCCAATCACATACTAAGTCATACATGAGGTTGTGATCTGTAGCAGTGAAGGGAGATCTACATGGATGAAATCAAAGATCCTTGAAGTGTTGAAATCGAATTATGGCTCTTTTTCTGGATATAAGGGGGTATAGTAGATTTATTTTGCATTTGAGAAAAGGAGATAAATCTGGATGTAATCAAAAAGTAACCCATGAAACCATATTTAGAATGCATTGCAAAAAATATTACAAGATTCAAAGGTCCTTATTTTGTGATACACATGCTCAATGTCTGCCATCAGATCAGAAATCTGGATTAAACTCAGTTAATACAATTCAGACAGGTAGCTGCAGTATGGAACTGACCACAGCTTTTGTCATTGTCTACCTGTCTGGTTCTTATGTCTGCCCTGGAGAGTACCAGTCATCACTTCCAACTGACACAGATGCTCAGTCACTACATGTATCATGGGAGAGGTGACCCAGATGAACTGTAACTAGAGACACTGTATAGGCCAGTACAAGCATCAGAAAAGAACCACAGGACACAATGTCCAATAAAAGGAGAGAATTAAAAGAACAATTCTGAAATAGCCACTACCAGGGAAAGGAGTTGGGTGAGGTAAGGGCAGGGAGAAAATATACCATCTGAGAACTTCCTATTTTACCTAATTATTTTTGCTAAGTGCTAATCTCAGACTTTTCTACCTTTTGAAGGAAAACAAACACTGTCAATGCCTTCTAAATGTTGATACGCTGGAATAAAGCCCTGGTTGATCCATCCTAATTATGGTCATGGACCTAGAATTCAACATTGTATACAGGAGAGTTATATAGATCCTCCTATGTTCAATCAGTTTCTCTCAAGTCTTACAATAAGTTCTTCTCACCATCATATATAGACTGCTTTGATTCCAGATATATTAGTCTCTTTCCTATTATTTAACTACCCCGAATGCCTTTTTAGAA